>JAHHUM010000051.1:126676-384176 GCA_036173005.1 Crenichthys baileyi | reverse complement strand
GTGGAGATGATGATGGACTTTTGGAGAAAACCCCCCTCATCATCCATATCTATTTTGGTCCATCTCCCTTTCCTAAGAACCACCATTTCTCAAAACCTCAAATGGTCCTTAATTCAATTCAGTTTATTTATATAGCGCCAATTCACAACACATGTCGTCTCAAGGCATTTCACAAAAGTCAGGTACATGCATTACAATTAATCCGAATCATTGAACAGTGCAGTCAGATTCTGTTTTTTATTCAAATTGGATAAAAAGTTTGTCTATCTAAGGAAACCCAGCAGATTGCATCCAGTCAGTGACTTGCAGCATTCACTCCTCCCGGATGAGCATGTAGAGACAGTGGACAGTCACTGGCGTTGACTTTGCAGCAATCCCTCATACTGAGCATGCATGTAGTGACAGTGGAGAGGAAAAACTTCCTTTTAATAGGAAGAAACCTCCAGCAGAACCAGGCTCAGTGTGAGCGGCCATCTACCACGACCGACTGGGGGTTAGAGAGAACAGAGCAGAGACACAAAGAGAACAAAGAAGCACTGATCCAGGAGTACTTTCTATGCGAAGGAAAAGTAAATGTTAATGGATGTAGCTCCTTTAGTCGTTTCACCTAGAAAGAAAGAACAGATTGACTATGAGCCAGTTTACAAGGCTAGAGTCTGAAAGAGAGCACATATACTTAGTTACAGTAAAAGCTCAGTCAGTAGCTATGTCTAGGAGAGAGAAAGGGCTAAACACTGAAAGACAGGGCCATGTGGATCGTCGGTAGAGGGTGAGCATTAAGTTGTTGCCAGCAGAAGCTTGGAGGATTCCCCTCTCCAGAAAGGTGTTACAGGTAGACACATTGTCAGGCCAGGTGTAGCTTCTAGGAAGAGAAAAGAGAGAGAACAAAGATAAAAGCTGAAATAACAGCAAATAATACAAAATTTAAAAGTAGTGTGAGAATGTGGCGAATGAGGGTGAAAGTGGTCATTATGTCCTCCAGCAGCCTAAGCCTATAGCAGCATAACTACACAGAAAGTTTCAGTTCAGATTATTTAGTTAAACGGCGCTTATTTTCAACATTGTCGTTCTAAGGCACCCCACAAAGGGTCCCACTGATGGTCATTGTTATACTAAAAACCACAAGGATTGGGATACCTCTCTCTGTCAGACTGATTATAACCATTATGAAAGAGAAGGGGTCATACAGGTAGCAGAAATGGAGGGTGTGTTTGCACCTCAACCATTACTGAGCCGGTTTAGACTAAACCTGACTCCCCCTTACTCCATCCAACAGGTAGGGGGGAAGAAAGCTCCCTCCCTGATAAACTAAGCCACTCTAACTATAAGCTTTATCAAAAAGGAAAGTTTTAAGCCTAGCCTTAAAAGTAGACAGGGTGTCCGCCTCACGGACTAAAACTGGGAGCTGGATCCACAGGAGAGGAGCCTGATAACTAAAGGATCTGCCTCCCATTCTACTTCTAGAGACTCTAGGAACCACCAGTAAACCAGCAGTCTGAGAACGAAGTGCTCTGTTAGGAACGTATGGAACAATCAGATCTCTGATGTATGATATCGCTAAATCATTAAGGGCTTTATATGTGAGAAGGAGAATTTTAAATTCTATTCTGGATTTAACAGGGAGCCAATGAAGGGAAGCTAAAGTAGGGGAAATATGATCTCTTTTTAATTTTCATCAGAATTCTTGCTGCAGCATTTTGAATCAGCTGAAGGCTTTTAACTGCATTTTGTGGACATCCTGATAGTAAAAAATTACAATTGTCCAGCCTTGAAGTAACAGCTGCATGGACTAGTTTTTCAGCATCAATCCTAGACAGGATATTTCTAATTTTGGCAATGTTCCGGAGATGATAAAAGGAAATCCTAGAAACCTGTTTAATATGGGATTTAAATGACATGTCCTGGTCAAAAATAACACCAAGGTTTTTTACTTTATTACCGGAGGTCAATTTAATGCCATCCAGGTTAGGTGATTGACTAAGCAGTTTCTTTTTTAAAGACTCCGGTCCAAAGATGACAACTTCTGTCTTGTCTGAATTTAGAAGCAGAAAATTTAAAGTCATCCAAGTTTTTATGTCTTCAAGACATGCTTGTAGTCTATCTAACTTGGGCTCATCAGGATTTATGGATAAGTAAAGCTGAGTGTCATCAGTGTAACACTGAAAATTTATTCTATGCTGCCTGATAATTTTACCTATTGGAAGTATATATATATATAGTAAAGAGAATTGGCCCAAGTACTGAACCCTGTGGTACTCCACAATTAACCCTGGAGTTTAAAGATGATTTATCATTTACATGAACAAACTGGAATCTGTCAGACAAATAAGATTTAAACCAGCCTAGCGTTGTTCCCCTGATCCTTACAGCATATTCCAACCTTTCTAAGAGAATATTGTGATCGACTGTATCAAATGCAGCACTGAGATCTAACAGAACCAGTACAGACACAAGTCCACTATCTGAGGCCATAAGAATATCATTAGTGACTTTCAGCAGAGCTGTTTCAGTGCTATGATGAGCTCTGAAACCTGACTGAAACTCTTCAAACAGGTCATTGCTGTGTAAATGCTCACACATTTGATTAGCAACTATTTTCTCAAGAATTTTAGATAACAATGGAAGATTGGATATCGGTCCATATTAGGAAGCACTAACATTTATTTGAAGCTAAGAACAGCATTGAATGGTTAGTTTCGTTTTCCACTTTTAAAATTTTACTTTGAAGTTGGGTTTGGGTTATTTCAGGAAAGGAAAATCGTCTTTTTCTTTCCTCTTTCCCTTTTTGCGTGTTTTGTTTGCTTGATTACTACCATTTTAAGCAATCCCATACACCTGCAGGATACATATCTGAATCAGACAGCTAGCTAAACAGCTTAGCAGCTTGTATTGCTGCTAATTAAGTTAGCTACCGCTCATCATAGAACAGCTTAGCCTGTTTGTGTGCTGCTAACTAATTTAGCTATTATTCATCAAAGAACAGCTTAGCTGTTTGTGTTACTGCTAATTGGTATGACTGGTAGTTTTAGTGGTGGTTCATAGCTAATCGGTTTGGTGTGTTTGCATTGTCAGTTTATTACCATTGTGCATTTTGGGCCAAAGATGGAGGAAACATCCCAGACTGCAGCTGGAGATGTGTGTATGTTAGCGGACCCCATAGGAATGCAGGCACAAGAAACGATTGGGTCATTGATTCTGTTATCCTCAGAGGAGCGTAAAGGTCTCAATGATTATGGCACTGAGCAATGTGAAGCCAGGATTCAGGAGGTTCTCCAAGTCATTAAAAACCCACCAAAAGACAGACGGGTCTCAGATGTGTTAGGACAGCTCACTCTGGTGTATCAGCGAAGGATAATGTTGGAAATTGACCAGCGTGTTAAACTGCAGTTTGAGCTGAATGATACTTTGCAGATGATGGATGTCCTTAGAGGTGAACTAACAGAAGTTGGAAATAGGTTGGAGACAATTGAGGGCAGCCAGGCCCCTCCCCCATCCCTGGAGGAATGGGGGGGGGACAGAAACCTACCTCACAGGTTGAAACCTTTGAAGGTGAGCCACACCTGCGATACCCTGAGAGAACCTGTAGGTCAGATCCGGAGGATGTAGAAGCTGCTCTCCAGAGATTACCTTTCAGGGCTCATGGGGTTCCCCATACATCCACCGAGACAAGAACAGGTGTAAGTAGTCAGAATATGTTCATTGGTGCGGTGCCCAACCCCACTGTAATCAGCAGCCATGAACGATACCTGGCTGGGGATCCGGCAGGAGTAAATAGTTCAAGGGCTTAGAGGCGAGCAGCCTTCAAATTTGACTTGCAGTACGGTCCTCTACGATCCCTCACCTCCGCCAAGGCGACAGGAGAGCCGCCCCTGGGATTCCGGTGGTTCCTACCGCCCTCAACCGCTGCCCAGGACCCGAGTCCGGGGAGCACAGGGCCCACCGTTGTACCCTGAGCAGCCTCCACTGCCTCCTCCGAGGATGAGGCATGATGCACTAACACATCCTGTGCAGCCGGAGTGAACTCACAGATGATGACTCAGATGGGCCGGCACCAATCCCTGAGAGTGGATTGTGCACCCGCCAGCTTGAGTCTCTGGCCAAAGACATAGAGCATTTCGACCCTAATAATGCAGAGTCAAACATTGACGACTATCTTAGGGAAGTTGAACGCTGTCTTTTAGACTTGTATTGCCCATCAGCACGGGAAAAACTGAAGCTCATCTGGAAGACAACATCCAGGAGCGTCCATGTTTTCATGGAGAGCCTGCCCCCTGCAGTCCGAGACCGTTATTCAACCCTCTGCGAAGCTTTAAGGGAAGAATATTCTGTGTACACGGACCGGGCCTCCGCCACACTTGGTGCTTTTGCTATCCAGCAAAAGAAAAGCGAAGCACCCAGGGAGTATTACCGGCACTTGAGAGCCGCTTACTTCCAAGGATGCAATGCTCCCGGCATTGAGGAGGAACATGCTTTTAAATCCCTGTTCCTCCACAACCTTCATGAAAGTGTGCGATACGATGTTACTATGTATTGCAGAACAAAGACCATGAGCATGCAAGAGATCCGCAAATATGCTCAGATGGCATGGGAAACACGGGCTCGCCTGACCAAGGGATCAGAGGGCGAGGCTAGGGTTTTACAGGTCCAGATTGAAAGAACCAGCCTTGCGTTGGAAGGTCAGAAAATGCCCTCAGCAGGAACCCACTTTAAGAACAGGTTCAGGGAACAACGTAGGTTTGGTCAGCTGGACCGGGGGGTTGGTACTGAATACCAACCACGGTCAAAGTTGCCGGACCACTTCCGGTCGAACAGACGACCTGAACATCACTTGAGGCCTAAAGGTAAAATTGATGGAAAAGGGTGGGACCGACACGCAGAAGGGATTATGGGGAAAGAGATGAAGGAGGCCTTACGCAAGATGGTAACAGAAGCGATGCGTGAGGCCCCCGCACCACCACAACCTTCGAAACAGGAAACTGACCATCCAGGTAAACCAGATCCGAAATCCCTGTCAGCATGACTAGGCGTGGACTCCGTCCCCACGGCAACCAGAGTCTATCTGGTCGGATGGGGAGACAAACCTGAGAAACCTCAAGTACCCCTTGAGACCTCGTCAGGAGAAACACCCCGGACTCCCTTCCTAAAATTCTTGGGTGAACTAACCCACAACACACATGTCGGTCTCCTATACTGTCCGACAATTATAGGGGGGTGCGTTAAGACGAAAGCACTCCTGGACACAGGATCAGAAATTAGCCTGATGTGCTCAACCCTGTTTGAGGAGGTGAGTAGAGCTATGCTCGCCCGTGGTAAACCATTTCAGATTGAGGGTTGTGATGTGAGCATCACCAGCTACACCCAAGACTGCTCATACAGAACCAGTCGGGTGTGGTTGGATGTTTCATTCAAAGACATGACTTTGGTACACCCCATTTACATTTGCACATTGGACACAGAGCCTCTCCTTGTCGGCCAGGACCTGCTGGACAGGTTGGCCCCGCTCATTGACTGCCACCAGGTCCATCTTTGGGCCCAGGTGGAGGTGCCAAAACCCCTGGGCGCAAGCAGTAAACCACCCTTCGCTATCAACGAAGTATCCAGTTTGGAGGGGCCCAAAGAACCTCTGGTGAAGCTCATGCCTCCGACAGAGCCGGTCTCGGGTACCCGTGGTGCACAAGTGCACCCGACCACCCAGGGAACTGCCCTTCGCGGTCATGACTCATTTCTCTGCTCTCTGAAAAGTGAAGGGGTGAAACCTTACAACCCCAAAATAGTGGAGGGTGTGCACCTGGAGAACACCTTCGCACCGGAAGTGATCTTAGCACTTTGGTTGGAGAAGTCCGCAATCAGCGGGGAGCTATATGGCCGTTTGTCCCGGGAAAACCCACGTTTAATTGAGGCGCGACGCAGCCACAGGCTACTTTCAGCAGGCTGGCCACGCCGCCTTCTGAAGGCAACCGAAGTCTGCATCCTCAATGTGCAGGTGGGCAAGAGACAGCTCTCCCATACTTTCAGTATTGCTCAGCACCTGCACCCTCCGGTTTTCATCGGGGCGGATCACCTTCAACCAGGTTGTTTGGGCCCGAGCCAGCGCTCCCTCAAGTCCCTTCCTGGGAGCCCCTGAGGTCATGCTGTCAGGACAAACTGTCCCTCAGGCCTGCCAGGCCATCAGTGAGGCCGATTCACTAGTACCGTAGCGAACAGCAGGGGTACCGATCCGGCTGACAGTCAAAACGGGACAGAAGCTTCAGAGCACCCGCGTTTTCTTTCAACCTCTCCCCTACTTCCGAGAACTGAACCTGGTGGTCTGTGGCACGCCCATGCTTGAGTTGAACAACGCTTCGACTTATCTTTTGCTCATAGACAGCTCCTTTCATGACTTCGAGCTAACCATCCCCGTGATCGGAGACATGCCCTTGTTTGTGTCCGGCAGACAGGACTCCCCAGACGCTGTGTTCACGTTTCCGTCGGACATGATCACAGTTGAGAGACATGAGGTTTTAACAACCAAATCCACCTGTGGTGCTACCCTGGGGGCTGAAGGTAACCTGGTGGTGTACGCACTGGCGACACACCCAGGGCAACTAGCTCAAGAAGAGCCTGGGACACAGGACCCAGCCAGCGAGCCCTACCCGGGTTTTGAAACCGAGGTCAGAGAACAGTTGGAGAAAGCTGACGCACTAAGCACCGAGATGGAAAGAACAGCACTTAGGAGGCTGTTCTATGAATATCAATCAGTCCTCTCGAAGGACTCCCATGACCGTGGGGTCACTGACCCCAAACGCGCCCCCTACGTTTGTGCGCCAATATAAGATGGGTGGTACCAACTGACCATAGGGGGGTCATGTTTGCCCACGCTCATGACTCTCCTGTGGGGGGTCACAGGGGTCTTAAAGCCACACTCCACACCCTCCAACAGGTAGCGTATTGGCCTTCGATGGCTCACGACGCCCAAATCTACATCCAAGGATGTTTGACCTGTTGTCAATTCCAACCATCCCGGCCACTCGGCTGGGCCCCACTTCAGCGAAGGGGGGTTACATTCCCGTGGTCCCACCTGCAAATCGACTGGGTTGGACCAGTCCCCAAATCGACCAGAGGTAATAAATACCTCCTAACAGTGACGTGCAGTTTCACCAAGTGGGTTGAATGCTTACCTGCACCAAACGACACAGCTGTAACCACGGCTGTTCTTTGCTGAACCATGTTTTCAGCCGGTGGGGTCTTCCCCTGTCCATTAACTCAGACAGAGGAACACATTTCACCTCGAGCGTCATGACAGCGCTTTTTGACATTCTGGGTGTGGAAGTAAAATTTCACATTCCCTACCACCCACAATCGTCGGGTCAGGTGGAGCGGATGAACCGCACCATAGTGGCCATGCTAAAGAAATATGTTAGCAGCAACGGAAAAGACTGGGACATCAAACTCTCTTTGGTTCTGATGGCCATCCGGTCCACCCCCCAACGCTCCACAGGAGTAACACCCTTTGAGATGATGACTGGAAGGCAAATGACCCTCCCACTCCATCTGCTGTACCATCCAGAAGATGTGAGTGTGACATCTGCCTACACAGCACATCAATATGTCACAGACTTGAAGGAGCACCTCAAATCCACATTCGCTTGGGCACAAACGAACGTGGAAGCCAGCGTAGAGGGTGCAAAAGCACACTATGACCGGAAAGCAGCCCACCATGAATACGAAGTGGGTGAGAAAGTTTTCTATTTCAGATTTGCCCAACCAACCGGGCGTACCAGGAAATTCCTCCCAAAATGGGCAGGCCCCTTCGAAATTGCGGGAAATCTCTCACCAGTGGCCTACAGAATAAGAATCTCAAAATCCAAACAGGCCCCGGTGTACAAATGGGTTCACACAAACCAGATCAAGCCCTACCACCGACCCTCGTCCACAGGAACAGGGTTCCCTTCCAGACAGGAGGAAGGGGAGGATAGCGCATAGGGTCAACCAGGTAGGTGCATGTTAAAATAAACCCACACTATGGAGGTCATCTGGATGATTGGCATTCTTGTTGGCTCAACACTTGCTCTGCCAAGCGACGTAGTGCCAACCGGCACAGTCCTGCAAGACACCCCCGGGCTCCTTATTACACACTGTAGACTTCATACGCAAAGGATTTTCGTATGTCTAGACCCATGGGATGTGTATCACAAACACATTCCGCCTTCCTCCACTGATGACTGAAGGAAGACCGCAGGGGACTCAAACCCCCAAGACCATAGACCATGCCAAGCAAACTACAATCTATATCCTCAAACAACTACTGAAATTCATGGTCACCGAAGAGGACCTCAGTGGCAATAATCGCCCAAAAAGATTCTTAGGTGGATTGATAGCCTCAGCGACGGCGTTGGGATCTTTGTTTTCCATTGGCCTTTCGGCAGCAAATTCCGTGAGCCTGAAAACTATTTAGGGACACGTGCAAGAATTAGATGAAGAAATGCCAGAAATCCAACAAAGACTCCTCCTCCAACAGAGACTATTGGAAGTACAAACCAAGACCCTCCAGGGCACCGTTGTTACTGTAAATTTACGCTCAACTCTTATTAACAATACCCTGCATGCACTGCAAACCCTCACAGAAGTGGTCAAGAATGATTTGATGTACACACAGGTTGTAAGAGACTTGACGCAAGACCTGATTAGGGAGGTTGGTTCATCGGTAGACAGTCTAACCAAAGGACGTATACCCACTTACCTAGTTCCGCTGGATTTAGTAGAGAACATCCTAAAGTCCACCACAACAGACACCTTGCAACCTCCACAAACACACCTAGCTTATAGCTTAGGCAGCGCAATTCCAATTTTCGTCAACCCAGATGACTTAGAGATAGGATTTATGCTCAATCTCCCTATCACTGAAAGAGCAAATGTATATAGGCTTAAAACAGTGTTAAATGTCGGATTTTGGAAGAAGAACACACACGTACATCTGAAAACCCCATCACTCTTAGCTTACGACGATGCCGACCCGAAACTTTACTTAATTACCAATTTAGACCTGTGCACCAAAACCAAGGACCTCCATTGGGTGTGCCCAAGTAATCCTTTCATTAGAGACGTCACGGATTATATGTATGGTTTAAGGGAGGGATCTCCTGAACAAAACTGTCAGGCTAAAGTAACTTTGAAGGACGCAGGAATAGAAACCAAAGTCGAACGTGCGGGTAACCGATGGCTTGTAAGCACACCAGTGGCAGAAGCCTTGCTATCTTACGATCAGCACGACACAGTTACCCGAATGAAATTACCCAACCAAACGATGTTCATCTCGGTACCCCAAGGTGCACTCCTCCACCTCGGAGACATAATCCTCCATCACCTTAATCTCGACCGATATGATATAGAAATTGAAATTATGGATGCCTTCAAATGATATAATTTCAGCATTGATGCTAGTATTGAAGAACAACTTGTGGTGGAAGGTACCAAACTGATTAAGTTCAGCCTCACCCCCGCAGAGTTAAGCTTGCTTCACACCTCTCCCTCAATTCCCCAGGCGAACAGAATGGACAGAAACCCACACTATGACCGTTACTGTAGTTCTCCTTGTAATCGGGTGGGCCGTTACGGCAGTAATGGCACACACCGCATACCGACAGGTTAAGCGTTTACGAGTCAGGATTGATTCCCTCACATTCATTCCCCCATGGTTTTTCTTATACTATCATATCCTTAAATAACAAAATCTAATGTTGGTTTTAACCATGTCTCCTGTGCACAAATCACCTCTGATTTCTCTTCAAGTTCATCAATATACCCTTTCAGTTCCTGTCCGTTAGCTATCAGACTTCTTGCATTCCATTGTAGTATTCTCATATATTATCGGCTGAGGTTCCTGGTCTCCCTCCGTTTCCAACCTTTGATTAATGTTCTTCAAAGATCCCTCTTTGAAACCCAGAAATTTTTCTACTCCTCTCGCAATTATTTAAATTTTTTCAGTTTTATGTTTGGCCTGGTCAGTGCAATTGATGACATTAGTGATGAATAGTATTAGTTTCTCTACCAATTATGTGACATTCTCCTCTGTTTGCATTTTGTTTTGTTGAGTTATTTCTCTTTCTTTTTGTTCCGTCTCTCTTATCTTTTGTCCTTTCACAGTTTTGACTGCTTCTGCATAACTTGTGTTTTTGCTCATCTTAACATGTTGAATTTCTGTTGCTGTTTTTCTCACCTCACACCCTCCATATGTTACTGTTTGTTGACCTCCACAGTTACAACATTTTTCTTGCTCTTCTTTACAGTCTTCTATCTTGTGGTCTTCTCCACACTTTGCACACCTGTTTCCTTTACAAACTGCTGCTTTGTGTCCATATCTCTGGCATTTGTAACAGCAAAGTGGTGGTGGGACGTATGGTCATGCTTGAAAGGTCAAGAATCCTATTTTTTTTTTTTCTGGCTAGATTGTTTCCGAAAATTCAATTCGAACTGACAGACTTCCTACTCTTTCTCCATTGACACTTATTGATAGTCTCTTAGGGGGTTCACATTTACACCAGTAATGCTTTTTTAAATTTTGTCTAAATCTTCGTCCAGTGGATACCAAAATCACCCCACAGGCTGATTTTTTTCTCCCAAGGTCTTTCTTTCTACATCCTTTTTTTTGCTAATGCTCTCTATGTGTAAACCCTTCATTTTTTGTTCTTCGTTTTTACATTCCACTAAACAAGTTTCCGTCTCTTAACACCTTCACCATTTCTACATCTCCTTTTTTTCTTTTTATTCTCTAGAAATCACTATCGGGTTCAGGTTATTGTGATCCTCCTCATTCCTAAATTTTATTATTATTTTAAATTCCTCTCTCAGTATTTTCCTTCTGACTATTCTTTCTTCATCAGAGCTGCTTCCTTCCAACTCTCGCTTGCTACCCTGAATTTCAAACATCCCTCTTTCATCCATTTTAATTTTCTTCATCTACCTCTTCCTCTCCCCCTACCTACCAGTGTCCATCCCTCAAAATCCATATCTTCCCCGTCTCCTGGCTGTACTTCAATCCGAACCATTCACATACCAGTTTATGACGTACACCGCCTTTTCCCATATAAAAATAAAGTTTCTTCAATAATTAAACAAGAAGCCAGTTGGGTAGATAAACAATGCATCAATCGACCCAAAACCCGAATTGTTATTTTCGACCGGAGCACTCCAACAATGCAACCTCCAGGCACTGAATTGTTGGCAGTCCGTGACAGTTCCTGTATCGGTCAGGTGACTTTCTTCTAGTGAAACGCGCTCCGACACGGGGGTGAAAGCTACTCAGCAGCATCGTTATTGGTTGAAATGGGAGAAATGCCGCTTAAAATTAGAAGAGAGCAATTAACATTAAATTATTGGGCTAATTTAAGAGGTCATAGAGAGGATCATCCAACCCAAAAAGTAATAAAACCTTCCTGGGAAAAAGAGATAAAAGGTATTAGAAGTTTGGGGGGTTGTTGGAAAAAGAAAATAACAGAATTCAAAATAGATCAGGTTAATATAAGTCAAAACAGTTCCTTTTATCAGTGATACAGCCTTGAATAATTCCAGATGCCATGGTAGATTTTAATTTGTTGAAAAAGAGGAAATGAGGATAAGGAATTTATTTTAAATTCATATAGTACAGGTTTTTCCAATAAATATTATGGTTATGTTCCAATTTATACAGATGCCTTCTAAAAAATAATAAATAAAGTTGGAGTAGTTTTCATGGTACCAGAGTTCAATGTTAAAAAATGGGGGAAAATAATAAATGATTGACTTTTCAGTATAAACAGGAGAAATGATTACAATATTATTAGCCATTCAATGGGTTTTGGGGGAAAATAGATCATTAAGATCAGAAACTGTTCAGATTCTAGTTCATCATTAGTTAGTTTTACAGTATAATCATTCAGAAAGCAGACAAGATATTTTAATAGAAATTCAACACACATTATTTTTAGAACAAATATGAAAAGGGTTTAATGATACATTTTCTATGGATACCAGGACATTATGGTTTTAAAGTAAATGAATTGGTAGATAGGGCAGCAAAGGAAGCTGTTAGAAATTATCGGTAGATTAGTTTTAATGTTAGTAAAACAGAAATAAAAATGTTAATTGAACAGAAAATGAAGGGAAAAAATAGCAAAAGGAATGGGAGAAAGAAAGAAAGAACATTGGTTTTATTAAAATTTCAAAGAAGACTGGAGAAATGAGAACAGGAATGGCAAGGAGGGAAGAAACAATCAGCCTATTTCTCGTCTAAGATTTAGGCATACTGGGTTAAATTGTACTCTTTTTATTTTAGGGAAACTTTGTAATATTAAATGTGAATACTGTGAAATAGATTAAACCATAGAGCATGTACTGTAAAAATTGAGGAAGAGAGACAACAATTTTAATTCAAAATTTAAAAAAAATGAAAGTTAAATTTAATTTTTGTTTTTTTTTTGAATTAATTCAAAAAAACATTATCAGATAATATTTTTTATCTAAAAATAACACCGCTGTACAATAGAATGTAATTCCTGAGACATTCTGGCCCACTCCGTACCAGTAGGTGGCGATAATGCACCAAATTTTGTTGTTTGCTAACCCCCGTTAGAGAAGGGAACGTGGTTTTTGCTCTACGAGCTCGACGCATCGGTGTTGGGGGGTTTTGGATCTTAGCCGAGTTCTAACTACTCAGTAACTTTTAAAGGATCTTTTGAAGAGAAGCTAACAACAAAGATGTGGAGACAGCAGCTCAAACGGTGGCAGAGAGCAGCAGTGGGAGAGATTTCCCAAACAGCTAAAGAGGACAAAGAAGATCAGCTGCGTCTCAACATCCTGGAGGCTGGTTTCAACCCTAAAGTTCTGCTGCCCAGTTCAGTTTTGTATGTTTTCATGTCAGTCCAGTTTAGGAACTTTTGGGTGACTAATGGATTAGCTTCTTAAAGCCCAAATGTCCTATAGACTTAAAACGTAAACGCTTCGTTACTCGGGGGAAAACGACCCCCGTCCGCCTTTTTGATTGGTTTTTTGTCCTTCATCACTGATACAAGTTTGCTTAGAAACTAATTAAAGAAAATTGTTTGATAAAGGAGGTTGCCAAAATAAGTTGTCGCTCTTTTTAATGAGGAATGAGGGTTTTAAACATATTGGTCTTTTTTGACTGTTCAATAGCAATGTCTTTTGGAAGTAAGGACTGTGCATTGGCGCTAGTTCTGATGTTGAATTCCCCCCCCGGGTTCTGATCGGGTAAGACCGGGCGCGTCCCCGCGGAGGAGCGAGGAGGAGGTTGCCGCAGGAGTGCACCCAGCCTGTCAGCTGAGTGTTTTTTTTAGGAGAGGGGGGAAAATTTTTTTAGGCGGTAATTTCTTCGAAACTCTGTGGGCTTAAGTCACTGTGGGGACCCACACCGGTCATAGTTTCTTGTGTACCTTAAGTTCAACACTCGTCAAAAACGTCCAGTCTTTTTTTGATTTTCTCCTATAGCCATTTTTAAAAAACCTTTTAATACAGCATAAAGGGATCTATTGGCAAAATGCCATGCAAAACAGGCCTTTTTACCTTTCATCCACTCTTTTATACCCATCCTTGCCACTATTATAGTGTTTCCTAGATCTCTCCCCTTTACCTGCTGTACCGTTTTCCTCAATTCCTTATTCTTGATACATTTTTAAGCTTTGAACAGTCTAAAATTTTTTAGTTTGTTTAAAAAAAAAATTTTTTGAAGAATTTTTTAAATGCCTTTTAATAAAAATTCTGTAAAACCAAAAAGTACATACCATAAGGGCGTACACACCACATGAGGTGGAGTCTTGTTGAATTGGGTGAGTAAAGGTATCACATGTCCATCGAGATACATTTAGCCCCCTGGTCTTATGAATGATTTAAAAAACATGTATAGTTAGACAAATGACATGAATTAGGTAGTTTATAAGTTCACAATTATCCATGATGCAAAAATGTATCTTCCACTGCGCTTTTTTTGGGCATTTTTTAAACGTTAATCCAAAAAGGTTCACCTGGAAATGTCTTGGCTTGGTCTTCATTTTACTCTCACCTCATGGGTCAAAAAAAATACTCCTCCTTTCCCCCGGTATTACAACCTGTTTTTTTTGAAAAAATATTTAGTTAAAAAGAAACAGAGATAATAAATAGTTTAGGGTAAATACTTTTAAGATGCTTGGAGGGAAATCAAATTTTGAAGAAAAGTACCTCAAACATCTAGTGGTTGCTTTTCATTTTTCTATTCCCAGGATATATTTTATGATTTGGGTCTTCTGTAAAACAATGTAACGAAGTTATTTGTGAGAAATCAAAGTCTTAATAGTTTTTTTTGAAAGACTGCAAATTTTGGTTAGAAAAAAATTTCTTACCTTTAATTTTTTGGGTTTGGTTCTCGCCATATGCGTTTTTTCAAATGTTTTTTTTTTTTTCGATGACAAAGGGCCCTTTTCAGTATTTTTCTTGATTTATTTTCTGCCAGGAGTGTAAGTGTGATTAAAAACCCGATAAACAAACATGTGAAAAAAGTTTTTAAATAATTAAGTGCACAAAATTCATAGACTTCTTCCCTCTCAAATTCGTTCTATCCAGCTGTTTTCACAGTAAAGTTCATTATGAATCTCACCTCATTTCTAACTCTTCATTCTGAGCATGTTGAAATGTCACCCCAAAAAAATAGCTTTTAAAACCCCCCCCCACAGCATCTTCCACACCTGTAAATCAAAGACAAAGATTTCTTCTAGTAATCTTTTAAAAGTTTTTCAAAATATGCATACAACTTTTTATAATTTAAATTTTTAGTGGTCTAGAGGAGTTTAAATTTTTCACACTTGCGCTTGATGATGGGAAAGGGTCTCAATTAGTTGGTGACACCGATGAAAGGGGTCTGTACTGTGGCAGGGGGTGGTCAAAGGGGGCACAGTTAATGTTTCCTGAGGTCACAGGGGGAAGGGTTTCTGTGCTTGACGGGGGGACTAGTCGTGTTGGGCAATGGGGCGGTGGTTAAGTTTGATTTTCTCTTTTTTCACTCTTGTAGCTTTTAAGTAAATGCTAGGTGATCAACATTGATTTTTGGTGTGATCCCACCTTGACTGTCTTGCAGATCCACACATTTTCACTGATGCTCATAATAGTGTAGGGTCCAGGGAAATTTGGGTCTAACTTTCCCCCCTTTTTTCCCGTGGTTCTGACATTCAGTCGCCACACTTTCATCCCCCATGAAAATTAGCTGTGGCTTTTCCCCGCTTTTTTAAGATTAATTTTAAGATTTTTTACCCTCTTTGTTATTGCTATATAAAAACAATACAAGTTCATTATTTCAACATGTTAGGAACTAAAAAATCATGTCCTTAGGCCCAAAAAATGGCATCCAAATGTCTGTCCCAGTCCTCTGGCTTTTTGACCAGTTTGGAAAAATAATTGAGAAGATGATCACAACCCCTTTATTTAAAATTACGATCTGACAGAAGCACCCCCAAAACGCCTAAATACATTCTCATGTTGAAAACATACCTCTGTATGGTAGCATTCATTCGTTCTACCAACCCATTAGTTTTGTGGGTATGGACGCTTCTTTTTAATCTCCAGCAGGTTCCTGACTTTTTTATTGATCTGTATAAAAAAAAGACAATAAACCAAAATTTTTTACAAAGTATTTCCTTTAAAAAAAGGGTTACATTGCGTTTACTATAGTTACTTATAAATATAGAACACATTATCCTGTTATTTTTTTTTTCCGACTTCTAAAACCCAAATAAATTTTTATACGTCCTTCATTTTCAAAATCCTTCCCTTGATCAGTAAGAACTTGCTTTGGTGCTTCAAAAGTAGACAAAACTTTGGGGAAGACATTGGGTCACCTCCTCTGCACTCTTTTTCTTTAAAGCAGAGGCTAGTGGCCACTTTGTCAAGTTGTCTATCATGACACATATATACTGATGGCCACTTGCAGTAGTTTTTAATGTTCCAATCAAATCCATGCCAAGTAGCTTAAAGGGCGGTCAACTTTAATTCAATTCAGTTTAATTTATATAGTGCCAATTCACAACACATGTCGTCTCAAGGCACTTCACAAAAGCAACACACCCGCTGAGAAGCCAGCTCTGGTAATCCATAGTCATAAACGTGGGACTAGAGACACCAGCGACCATAGTCAAATGAACGGGCGACATCAAATCCACCTAAAACTGCTGGCTAAGGATAAGCGTAAATACAGTAAGATTGTTATTCCCGCTGGCGATAATGACACCTGGTTATGTCAATCGGAGGTCACCAAAGTTAGTGTTGCTTCGGTGTGTAAGTTTGCCAAACCAATTTTCTCTGGTCACCTCCCTGACTTAACCAGTGACGACATGTTTAGCCTCATGCTGTCATTCAACCGCTAGCTGTCTAGTCAACTCCTACTAATTATTTACATTTTCACATTCCTCGAAAGACTGGGCAAGGAGAAGGAGTAGAAAACATCTTTCAGTCCGATTTATTTATTAGTCCCAGACCAATCAATAGCTACAACTCTTTTGAATATTTAATCCTTAGTTTTCCTCATCCAAATTGCAAAGCACTAAAATCACTTCTGTTTGTTGTTTTGTACCGTCCACCAGGCCCTTACTCTCAATTTTTAGATCAGTTTTCAGACCTTTTATCTGATTTAGTGCTAAATACAGATAAAGTTACTATAGTGGGGGATTTTAACATTCATGTTGACACGGAAAGTGATAGCCTAAATATAGCCTTTAATGCTATCTTAGACTCAATTGGCTTTGCTCAAAACATTAGCAAACCTACCCACCTTTGTCTTCATTCCCTGGACCTTGTGCTGACATATGGCACTGAGTGTAAAGACATAACAATATTTTCTCATAACCCTGTCCTGTCTGACCATGTCTTAACAACCTTTGAGTTTAATTTAACCGAGTACCCCACACCTGAAAGAAAATTTCATTATAGTAGATCATTATCAGACGATGCTGTAACAACCTTTAAAGAATCTGTTCCACTTTTAATCTCCTCATTATCACCGAAAAGCACAGTGGAGGGCAATAATTCTGTTTCTGCCCCTTCACAAATTGATTCTCTTGTTCATAGTGTTACTTCATCATTGCATGGTGCATTAGACAATGCAGCCCCCTTGAAAAAGAAGGTAATTATTCATAGGAGGCTGTTCTCCTTGGTTTAATTTAGATCTGCGTACTTTAAAGCACAATACTAGAAAATTGGAGAGAAAATGGCGCTCTACACAACTAGAGGATTCCTACTTAATCTGGAAAAATAGCCTACTGTTGTATAAAAAGAAACTTCGCCAAGCCAGAACAGAATGTTTCATGTTTTTTCCCCTTCTCCATAAAGCCCCATCATCAGCGAATAATGATTGCATAATATCCTAATCAACTCTGGAAAACATATCATTAACCATAATCGAAAATAAGGACTTATTAAACTGCCCTGTGGAGTTCCATTTTCTACTCTACATTTATCTGATCTTGCTATGCCCATCTGTACCTGAATAACAACGACTGGAAAAGGGTGGCTTGCCCTCTTCAGGTTGGAGGGGAGTTTCTGCCTCAAGTGGAGGAGTTCAAGTATCTCGGGGTCTTGTTCACGAGTGAGAGAAGAATGGAGCGGGAGATCGCCAGACGGATCGGTGCAGCTGCCGCAGTAATGGGGGCACTGTGCCGGTCCGTTGTGGTGAAGAGAGAGCTGAGCCGAAAAGCGAAGCTCTCGATTTACCGGCCGGTCTACGTTCCTACCCTCACCTATGGCCATGAACTTTGGGTCATGACCGAAAGAACGAGATCCCGGATACAAGCAGCTGAAATGAGCTTTCACCGTAGGGTTGCCAGGCACTCCTTTAGAGATAGGGTGAGGAGCTCGGCCATCCACATCGAGAGGAGCGGGTTGAAGTGGCTCGGGCATCTATATCGGATGCCTCCTGGACGCCTTCCTCGGGAGGTGTTCCAGGCATGTCCCACCGGGAGGAGGCCCAGGGGATGGCCCAGGACAACGCTGGAGGGACTATGTGTCTTGGCTGACCTGGGAAAATGCCTTGGGCTCCCCCCGGAGGAGCTGGAGGAGGTGTCAGGGGAGAGGGACGTTCTGGGTGTCTCTGCTGAGTCGGCTGCCCCCGCGACCCGGTTTTCCCGGATAAGCGGAAGATGACGAGTACAAGTACGAGTTCTAGGTTCTTCAAAATAGCCACCTTTTGCTTTTATTACTGCTTTCCCCACACTCTCTCAAAGTCCCAGCCTCCACCTGTCAGTGGATCACCACTGGGGTGGTCAGAACCACCTGGATCTTAAACCATTCAAGACTGGGGGGAGATGATGATGGACTTTTGGAGAAAAAACCCCCCCCATCATCCATATCTATTTTTGGTCCATCTCCCTTTCCTAGAACCCCCATTTCTCAAAAAACCCCAAAAAGGTCCTTAATTCAATTCAGTTTATTTATATAGCGCCAATTCACAACACAGCGTCTCAAGGCATTTCACAAAAGTCAGGTACATGCATTACAATTAATCCGAATCATTGAACAGTGCAGTCGATTCTGTTTTTTATTCAAATTGGATAAAAAGTTTGTCTATCTAGGAAACCCAGCAGATTGCATCCAGTCAGTGACTTCAGCATTCACTCCTCCCGGATGAGCATGTAGAGACAGTGGACAGTCACTGGCGTTGATTTTTGCAGCAATTCCTCATACGAGCAGGGCATGTAGTGAAGGGGGGAGGGGAAAAAATTTCCCTTTTTAAATTTGGGAAAGAAACCTCCGGCAAAAAACCAGGCTCAGTGGAGCGGCCATCTACCAGGGCCCGACTGGGGTTAGAGAAAAAAGAGCAGAGACACAAAGGAAAAAAGAAGCATGATCCAGGAGTACTTTCTATCCCAAAGGAAAAAAGGTAAATTTTAATGGATGTGTCCTTTAGCTTTTCCATAAAAAGAAAAAACAGATTGACTATGACCCATTTTACAAGGCTAGAGTTTTGAAAAGAGAGCACAATACTTATTTACAGTAAAAGCTAAGTCATTAGCTTTGTCTGGGGAGAGAGAAAGCGGCAAAAAACCATTTGAAAGACGGGGGCCAGGGGGATCTCGGAGAGGGGGGCCCCATTAAGTTGTTGCCAGCAGAAGCTTGGAGGTTTCCCCTCTCCAGAAAGGTGTTACGGGGTAGCCCACTTTGTGGGCCGGGTTTAGCTTCGGGGAAAGAGAAAAGAGAGAAAAACAAAGATAAAAGCTGAAAAAAACAGCAAATAATAAAAAATTTAAAAGTAGTTGTGAGAATGGGGCCCGGAAATGAGGGGAAAGTGGTCATTATGTCCCCCAGAAAGCCTAAGCCTATAGAAAGCATAACTACACAAAAAAGGGTTTCAGTTCAGATTTTTTATTTAAAACCCCGGGGGTTTTTTTCAACAATTGGGGTTTTTAAAGGCACCCCAAAAAAGGGGAAAAACTGATGGTCATTGTTATACAAAAAACCCAAAAAGGTTTGGGTTACCTCTCCTGTCAGACTGTTTAAAACCCATTATAAAAAGAGAAGGGGCATACAGGTAGCAGAAAGGGAGGGTTGTGTTGCACCTACCATAACTAAAGGGTTAGAAAAAACCTAAATCCCCCTTCCCAAATCCAACAAGGGGGGGGGAAGAAAGCTCCCTCCCTGATAAACTAACCCCATTTAACTAAAGCTTTATCAAAAAGGAAATTTTTAAAGCCTAGCCTTAAAAGTAGACAGGGTGCCGCCTCAAAGGGGCTTTAAAAATGGGGGGCTGGATCCCCCAAAGGGGAAAGGGGCCTGATAACAAAAGGGTCTGCCTCCCACTATTAAAAAGAGACTTAGGAAAACCCCCAGTAAAAAGCAGTTGGAAAAAAAGGAAATGCCCTTTTGGAAAGTATGGGAAAAACAGATCCCCTTTTATGGGATGATGGAGCTAGATCATTAAGGCTTTATATGTGAGGAGGAGAATTTTAAATTCTATTCTGAAAAAACGGAGCAATGAAGGGAAGCTAAAAAAAGGAGAAATTTATCTCTCTTTTTAATTTTCATCAGAACTCTTGCTGCAGCATTTTTAATCAGCTGAAGGCTTTTAAATGCATTTTGGGTGGACATCCTGATAGTGAAGAATTACAATGGTCCAGCCTTGAAGTAACAAATGCATGGACTATGTTTTTCACAATCAATCCTGGACAGGATATTTTAATTTCGGCAATGTTCCGGGATGAAAAAAAAGGGAAATCCTAGAAACCTGTTAAATGGGGGTTTTAAAAGGGACATGTCCTGGTCAAAAAATAACACCAAGGTTTTTTTTCTTTTTTACCGGAGGTCAATTTTAATGCCATCCAGGTTAAGGGGATTGAATAAGGAGCTTTTTTTAAAAAAATCCGGTCAAAAACGACAACTTCTGTCTTGTCTGAATTTAGAAGCAGAAAATTTAAGGTCATCCAGGTTAAGTGATTCGCCCGTTCTGGCCCCTGGCAGACATTTGACTATGGTCGCTGGGTCTCTAGGCCCACGTTTCTGACTATGGGAGCTGCCAATACCAGAGTTGGCTTCTTAGGGGTGTGTTCGCTGAGCGGGGAAAAAACTATTAGAAAAAGCAGACGGGTTGGTGGTGACCCCGTGGGCTGAGCCCAGGACTATGCTTCCTTCGTACCGTGCCCCCCAGCTGGCCTGAGGCCGCGGCTGCGCGGGGGTCTGCTGGAGGACTGCTACGGGGAGCTACCCCCCCGGTTTGGGTTTCCGCGCTGGCTAAGGGGCCTCGGGAGCCGGGCCCCCAAACCCACAACCCTTTCCCCCCAAAGCTACAAAAATTTACATTTATTACACATACCATTATCACTAAAGGAGGCAGAGGAGTAAAAGAACATCTGAACCAAAAGAGCAGGAAAGAGAAGACTACCATGACGGGTTTGCCATTTGGGGGGAAACAAAGCTAACGCTAAGCTAGCGACCCCACACAATACTAGAAAAAAAAGTGTAAAAAAACGGAGAGTCCCCAAACGGGGTTAAAATACAGAAACAAAGAAAGTATGTGTTTTAACGTGCTTATGTATTATAACAAGTAAAAGATATCACAGTAGAGAGAAATCAGATCAAACGAGAGAGCCTTCACACAATCCACCAAGTGCAAAACAGGAAGTGACGAATACGTCTTACCACACCTCCATTCCTGTGGGGAATAACTTGCCATCTTTAGAAAAGTAATAAAAAATTGTAAATAATAAAAATACATCCATCCATTTATATTTTTCTTTACTATTTCTTCTTAAATAGAAAGATTACATAATATTCACTAAAGTGCCAGGTTACCTTTATTGGTGTGTACTCCACCTCCTGTTTTATGATTACTTTAGTGGCCTGGCATGCCACACACTTAGTAACCTGACAAAAAATATGCAGAAATTTGCTTTTAGTAAAAGGCTGTGAAATCGACGCTAACTTATAACTTTAAGTGGTATCATAGTCACATTAGTTTGTTATCTTTGCATAATGAAGGAACTAACATTTGAACTATTTTTAGCAATAAGCTAAATCTAAAACTACATACTGACCCACAAATTGATGTCTTCTGACATTCCTGGCCAGTAAAGGCTTTGATAGATTTCCTTTCTGTTTTTTTTTCTGTCTGCAATGAGAACCTTGGCTGCAGGCATGACAGTCCACAAAAGCTTCATTAGCCTCATTTTGTCCACACAAAACCTTTACCTGGAGCGAATAAGGTGTGCCTCCATGTTGACAATAGAATAACTTGCCATCTGAGGTAGATAAGAGAAATTAATGATTTCTTTCATCACGTTGATATTGTATTGATGAAATGTATAGTATTCAAAATAACTATGCAGAACACAATAAGCAGCATATTTCATGCAAAGGTTGAAATGACTATTTATTTAGAAACAAAACTAAACTAAATATGAATGTTTTGTAGCAACATGAACTACATTAGTTATCAATCAATGTTTAATTTGGTGAGATCAGAAAGGAAAAACACAGTTGACATACAGACCACCCCAAACATTTACAACAGGTACTGCACTTAAAGTAAATAAAGTATTTATAATGAAAAACACATTGGTGAACTCTTAAGTACTCCAAGCTGTTCAAGCTTCGGGTGAAAAAACGTATAGGTGTTATTACATAAACAATTACATTGTATGTAAACATCACCGATATAAATTTCTATTTTTAAAACAATGAACTTAACTTCCTGATTTTTTTTTTTAGCTCCAAACTGTAGTAAACAAAATATATCTGAACAAACCCACTCTCCTAAATCTTACTCTGAGGACGAAGTTCAATAACCAAACTTCATATCAGTTTAAATACACAAATACAGTTTAATTATACAGTAAATTATTGAAAACTGAATCGTAGAAAAATTAGAAATATTACACCCTAAATCTAAAGATCAGTAGGAAGTATATTACTACCTTTTGTTAATACTAAATCAGATTAAAACAACATTTTGAGTTTTGAAGTCAACTTGACATCACAAATAACATTCCCTATCAGTAATCTTCCATATGGGATTTTCATTCTGGACTCTAAGCTACCACAGGTCACCAAAATTGAACATTCAAGGCTATTTTATTCGTATGTCATTATTCTGTTGCATGTGGTTATATGACTTGAAAATCAACACAAATAAATTCTAAAATAGGTTATTTAACCCTAGCTTCAGATGTTTACGACTTTATGACAAATGTTTAGTCTGATAACAAACATAAACACATCACTTTATTTTCTAAATGACCGGTAATCACAACCCACGCTAATCCTCATTCATCCTATTTATAATTCCATTGCAAATTTTTGTAAAACAATACCTTTGTCACAACAACAAATAATTACAGTAGTAAAAGGAAGCACTGAGTGTAACTATTAACCCACCTCAAACAATGAAGCTCTTTGCTTTTCTCTGAAAATGTGACAGCTGGGTAGATGAAAAGCCAGATGGAAAAGTTCCATTGATCTTAGAATTGAAAATGTCTGATCCAAGTCACAAAACTGTCATAAAACTCGAATGCAAACCTCTACTATCACACTTAAAAAGGACTTGTAATTAGCAGGTAAGTGTTTTGACCAAGAACAAGCAAGCGATGCTAATCAGTATTTCACAATTAAACAAAGGAAAGTAATACTAAAATATCACATTTATTAAAAGTAAAAATATTCTTAAGGAGGAAATGAATTTAAAATGTAGTTATACCTGGGATTAATAAAAGTGGTACCTGATTAATAAAATGACATATGATGCAATTAACAATTAACATAAATGTACATGATTGTATTCCAGTGTAGTGTATTTTAATTTGAAAAACAAAAGCAATAAGCAGTTATCCAGCTAATGTGCTTATTATCAGAGTGAAATGCTATTTTAAGGCCATTTTGTCCATTTTCTTTAAGTGTGTGACCGATAACCTTCCACCAGATCTGTAAAATGCAATTTTAGGCAAAAATGGAATTTAGTTGGGTAGAAAATAAGCCACAATCAAAGAAAAACTGATTTGGGGTCAATTTTCTGTGTGGGAAGCGTTGCGTTCAGTAAGATCGGGAAAAATATAATCTCTCAAAGCTGTTAAGAGCCATTTTATGCAGAAATCCTATTCCATGAATCATGAAATAAGCCAAGATTGATTTTTGGCAAGTGAAACACCTCTATATTGTCAATTTGGGGATCTTTTTCAGCGTAGGAGGGTATGTGGTCAGCAAGATGTATTAAATATGATCTCCCTGAATGAAATAAAGCAATTCTATGCAGAAATTACATTTCATGGGTCATGGAATAAGCCATGATCAATTTTTGGCAATAGAAATAGCCCTACTTTTTTTAATTGGGGGAACTTTTTCAGTGTAGAAGGGGTTGTGTTCAGTGAGATCAGTAAAATATAATTCTTCAGACTGAAACAGTCATATCAGGTAGAAATTGCATGTCAGTGGTCAGGAAATAGGCCATAATCAATTTGTGGCAGAGGACAAAACCCAGATTTTTGGCTATTTTAGCCATTTTGGACAGAGTGCATCAGTGAGATCTTTGAAATACATTCACTCAGAGTAAAGCATAGTAATGTAAGGCAGAATTGCATTTCATGGGTCAGGAAATATTGGCCATAATCAATTTTAGCAGAGAATAACAAGAATTTTTGGTCAGTTGGGAATTAATGGCTTCAGTGAGATCAGTAAATTATAATTCCTCTGAGTAGAACACAGTAGGTAATCTTGAAATTTGGCAAAGTTTTCATTGTGCACAGTACTACCTGTTCCTTTTTTTTTCTTCAAAATAAATAAATAATAACCCTTTATTGTAACTTTGACCATAGAAATATACCTGTTTTATAGGTGTTAATATTGTTTGACTTTAAGAACTAAACCACAGAGAAAGAACTCTCTAAACAAATGTAAGGATTATGATTACTCGTACTCGTCATCTTCCGCTTATCCGGAACCGGGTCGCGGGGGCAGCAGACTCAGGAGGGACACCCAGAAGTCCCTCTTCCCAGACACCTCCTCCAGCTCCTCCGGGGGGAGCCCAAGGCGTTCCCAGGCCAGCCGAGAGACATAGTCCCTCCAGCGTGTCCTGGGCCGTCCCTTGGGCCTCCTCCCGGTGGGACGTGCCTGGAACACCTCCCGAGGAAGGCGTCCAGGAGGCATCTGGTATAGATGCCCGAGCCTCCTCAACTGGCTCCTCTCGTTGTGGAGGAGCAGTGGCTCTACTCTGAGCCCCTCCCGGATGGCCTAGCTCCTCACCCTATCTCTAAGGGAGTACCCGGCCACTTTACGGAGGAAGCTGATTTCAGCGGCTTTTATCCGGGATCTCGTTCTTTCGTTCATGGCCATAGGTGAGGGTAGGAACGTAGACCGACCGGTAGATCGAGAGCTTCACTTTTCGGCTCAGCTCTCCTTACCACAACGGACCAGCACAGTGCCCCCATTACTGCTGCGGCCGCACCGATCCGTCTGTCGATCTCCCGCTCCATTCTTCCCTCACTCGTGAACAAGACCCCGAGATACTTGAACTCCTCCACTTGAGGCAGAAACTCCCCTCCAACCTGAAGAGGACAAACCACCCTTGCAATCTGCAAAAAGAAGATACGAAATCCACTGGTCCTCCGACCCTTGGCTGCGTCTAGAAATCCTGTCCATAAAAGTTATGAACAGGACCGGTGACAAAGGACAGCCCTGCCAGAGTCCAACATGCGCCGGGTACAGGTCCGACTTAGTGCCGGCAATGCGGACCAAACTTCTGCTCCGCTAGTACAGGGACCGGATGGCCCCTTATAAAGGGCCCCCAATTCCATACTCCTGGAGCACCCCCCACAAGGCATCACGAGGGACACAGTTGAATGCTTTCTCCAGGTCCACAAAACATGTGAACCGGTTGGGCAAACTCCCATGAACCCTTGAGTACCCTGTAGAGAGTATAGAGCTGGTCCAGTGTTCCACGGCCGGGACGAAAACCACACTGCTCCTCCTGAAGCCGAGGTTTGACTATCGGCCGGACTCTCCTCTCCAATACCTTGGCGTAGGCCTGACCAGGGAGGCTTAGGAGTGTGATCCCCCTGTAGTTGGAACACACTCTCCGCCACCGTGATTGACTAAGCAGTTTCTTTTTTAAAGACTCTGGTCCAAAAACGACAACTTCTGTCTTGTCTGAAATTAAAAGCAGAAAATTTAAAATCATTCCAGTTTTTGTGTCTTCAAGACATGCTTGTAGTCTAACTGGTTGGGTTCATCAGGATTTATGGATTAATAAAGCTGAGTATCATCAGCATAACAGTGAAAATTTATCCCATGCTGTCTGATAATTTTACTTATTGGAAGCATATATAGAGTAAAGAGAACTGGCCCAAGTACTGAACGCTGTGGTACTCCACAGTTAACCCTTGAGTTTGAAGATGATTCATCATTTACATGAACAAACTGGAATCTGTCAGATAAGTAAGGTTGAAACCAGCCTAGCTCTGTTCCCCTGATCCCTACAGCATGTTACAGCCTTTCTAAGAGAATATTAGGATCAACTGTATCAAATACAGCACTGAGATCTAACAGGACAAGTACAGACACAAGTCCATTATCTGAGGTAAGAAGAATATCATTAGTGACTTTCAGCAGAGCTGTTTCAGTGCTATGATGAGCTCTGTAACCTGACTGAAACTCTTCAAACAGGTCATTGCTGTGTAAATGCTCACACATTTGATTAGCAACTATTTTCTCAAGAATTTTAGATAAGAGTGGAAGATTGGATATCCGTCTGTAATTCAGTAAGTCATCTCGATCAAGAGAAGGTTTCTTAAGTTAAGGTTTAACTACAGCTACCTTAAACCAGAAGTCTTTCCAGGGGCACCTGGCTTTGACTGTCCTACGCTGAAATTATGTCCTTTCCACTTCAGGATTATGGTTGCAGCAGCGCTCACTGGAACAGCCAGAAGCTTAGAAATGCATATGTAACCATTGCCATTAGTATGATTTGCAATAGTAAGACCTTTTTGTGAAGGTCTCTTTGCTTTTACCAGTTTTACCCCTCTGTGCAATACTTTAGTAATAAAAAACCTTCTATTAGGTTATCAATAAATTTTAAACCAGCTGATATTGATTTCAACATATAAAAGATGCTTTCTAAATGCTGACAGATTTAATATGGTTGTTTGACTTTTTATGCACCTTCAGAAATCAATTTCTTCATGGGTTAAATAATTATTCTCTGTGTCACTTCAAGTTATTACCCTTAATAATGTAATCAAAGCACCTAATTATATCTTTATTAAAAAGTGACTCAGTCCAGGCTGAAGTTAAAAAAACTTTCTAATATGCATGATGTGTTTCAGTGTTTCCTGCAGATGTTAAGCAGATGCTGATGGTTGAAGAAGAAGCTCCTGTAAACCACAGACCTTGTGCTGGCCTACATGACCCAAAGCTCCACCACATAAAGGAGGAACAGGAGGAGGTCTACACCAGTCTGGGGGGAGAGCAGCTCAATGGGAAAGAGGAGCTTGATGCCATCAGGTTTCCAGTCACTGCTACTCCCATAAAGAGTGAGGATGATAAACAGTCCCCTCTGCTCTCACAGCTTTATCAAGACCAAATTAAAGGCAGAGCGATTCCAGAAGACATCGATGGAGGAGATCAAGTCACCATGATACAAGATCATGGAGATGGTTCCATTTCCTCAGAAACTGAAGACACTGAGAAGGATGAAAAGGCCGATGATGTAAAGCACCCAGTCTCTGAGCTCCAACACTTGTCAGACTCTCGACCGAAATCTAAGGACATGGACAATGACTGGAAGGACAGCAGTGCTCCTGAGTCAGATGGAAACATTAACAAACCTTTTAGCCCCCCTCGAGTTCTCTGAACAATTTGTTCCCTGGCTTTTTTCAGAAAGACATGATTAATTCAGAAATAGGATCTTAAGCTCGCTGGGGGGGAAGAAAATGTTTCACAGGGAAGAAAAATGTGGAATCGCCAAAAAAGTCCAACAGGAGTGAAGTTTTAGCTGTGAAGACTTGGGGGAAAATTTTTTGCGCTTTTAAACATACAAAGGAATCCACACTGGAGAGAGACCTTTTTGGGTTTGATCTATGTGGACAGGGTTTTATGAAAGAGGAAGCTTAAAAACACCATGAGAATCCACAGGAAAAACCCTTTTTTTTTGTGATCTATGTGGACAAAGATTTAACCAAAAAGGGACATTAAAACCACACCAGAATCCACACTGGAGAGGCCCTTTTTGTTGTGATCTATGTGGACAAAAGATTTACTGAAAAGGGAAGTTTAAAACCCCACAAACGAGAATCCACCCGGGACAGAAAACCTTTCTGTTGTGATCTATGGGAAAAAAGATTTAACCCCGAAAAGCTAATTTAAACAGACACATGAGAATCCACACTGGCAAAAACCCTTTTGTTGTGATCTATGTGGAAAAAGATTTACTGAAAACGGACTTAAACCCAATGAGAATCCACACTGGAGAGAGACCTTTTGTTGTGATCTATGTGGACAAAAATTTTTTAAAAAAAAAATCATTTAAAACACACATGATCATCCACAGGGAAAAAAAACCCTTTCTGTTGTGATCTATGTGGACAAAGATTTACTGAAAAAGCTTTTACAACACACCAACATGAAAAACAAAAGGACAGAAACCTTTCTGTTGTGATCTATGTGGACAAAGATTTTGGCCCAAAAAAGGGACATTTAAAAAACACACATGGAAAATCCACACTGGACAGAAACCTTTCTGTTGTGATCTATGTGGACAAAGATTTACTGAAAAAGGAAGTTTAATCAGACACATGAGAATTCACACTGGACAGAAACCTTTCTGTTGTGATCTATGTGGACAAAGATTTGGCCAAAAAGGACATTTAAACGCACACATGAGAATCCACACTGGACAGAAACCCTTCTGTTGTGATCTATGTGGACAAAGATTTGGCCAAAAAGGACATTTAAACACACACATGAGAATCCACACAGGACAGAAACCTTTCTGTTGTGATCTATGTGGACAAAGATTTACTGAAAAAGGAAATTTAAACAAACACATAAGGATCCACACTAGAGAGGAAAATGGTTAATGTTTGAATGCTCAGATTATGGTCGCTGCAAAATTTGTAATGGGAAGTGCAAGGCCAGCCGCGGGAAAACTTCTAATCTGTGGAATCACCTAGTTAAGCACCACATTTTCATCAAGGCTGAAGAGTGCACAATTTTCGTCAGCCTCAGATATATGGCTACAACTTCTGCATTCAGCACCGTTAACACGCCTGTTAATGGATTCAATTTGTGCATTAAATTTGTGCCTTATTAAGAAAACAAAAACTATGTAGTTAAGGATTTTCATGTTGAAGAAATGTTTGAAACATCTGAGATGTTATAATACAAACAGCTGGATGTTGTTTTGATATATTCATTAAAGATATATATATAGAATAATACAAACACTACCGGTCAAAAGTTTTAATACACTTTCTCACTTAATGGGTCTCTTTATTTTCATGACTATTTACAATTGATGTTTCTCACCAAAAGCAACACAACTTTGAAGGAACACATATAGAGTTATGTAGTACACAGAAAATGTGAAATAACTAAACATTTTTATATTTTAGATTACAGCTTTATTTTAGATTTGCAGCTTCTTTGTAAGCTATAACTTTTATAATTTTTGTATTTTAGATTCTTCCAAATAGCCTCCCTTTGCTGTGATTTCTGCTTTGTTCTCGTAACATTCTCTCCATGAGCTTCATGAGGTGGTCACCTGAAATGGTTTTCCAAAGAGTCTTGAAAGAACTTCCCAGAGGTTCATTGAGAGACGGTCAAAGGTTAATAATTCAGTCATCACAGCAAAGGGCGGCTACTTTAAGGAATCTAACATATAAAACATATTTAAAAGTTCTTTTAAATTTTTCGTTTGCTACATGAATCCATATGTGTTCATTCACAGTTTTGATGCCTTTAGTGAGAATCTACGTACAATGGAAATTGTCATAAACATAAAAAAATTGAAAAAGAAAGTGATTCTAAATCATTTAACCAGTAGTGTATGTTAAATGGAAAATTTTTGAGATTTTATTTTATAACGTTTTAATACCACTATAACACACATAAAAGTACCGAAAACTGGTACCAGCGAGTGCTGGTATCGATTCCCAGGTACCAAGTATTGGTACCGTATAGGCTCAGATGTGAAATGTACCTATCCCTAGTCAGGAGAGGGTGATCAGACTGCATTTAGATGTTTTGTCATTTTCCAATTGAATATATTTTGGAGCGTTACTGTTTTTTGCCACAGTCAATGTATCTGAATAATATTCTCAGCCCACACATTGCTCCCATGACACAACGACTGCACATCGTTTTTAGCCAACAGCAGCTTTTTGTATAATGTAGGTGACGCAGAAAACCTTCAATGGCCAACTGTATGTCGTGCTGTCAGGAAATTTTCTTTGCACTTTAACTATTACTGTACAGCTGAGGTGCCCATGGGGTCGATTGCAAAACATTCAGTGAAGTCAGGTTGTCCTCTTTAGCAGAGTGTTGCGTGTCTCTACCCGAACACCGGACACCCGGGGGTTATTTTTGTGTAAAAAGTGTAATTGTGGTTTGTCATCAGACAAACATAGCTTAGGTTTAGTTTTAAAGTTAAAAGGATTCTAGATGGGAGCCCCCACCATCCCTAACACACAGACCACAAAAAATAAGAAAGAAGAATTTCACAGAACTGCAGGAATCAGTGAAAGCAGTAATTTAGTTGGTATCACATTTTGAGACTTCAAGCATTATCTATTGATATATTTCTGGGTTTCCAGGCATCATTCACTGCATAGGGGCACCTCATCCACTTTTAACTGATGCTCCAAGTGTTGTAGTTTACGGAGCCTGGCACGTGTCGGGAGGTACAAAAAAAACAAAGATGGTTGAAATCCGTGCTCACACTTTATTAAACTCTGCTGTCGGTTTTGCAATATCTGCACGCAGATTACTCAATGACATCTGTCAAGAGTTTGAACGCATGGCCCACGGCTGTGAGGTAAATTCAGTGGATCTGTTGTCATATGTACTGCCATGTTTCCATCAGCACACTTCACAGCTTCCACTGAACTTACCTTGCAGGTGTGGGCCATGCGTCCAAACTCTTGACAGATGTCACTGAGCAAAACCGAGAGCTCAGTTTAGTGAAGCGTGAGCACGGATTTCCACCGGCTTGTTTTTTTTTTTTTTTTAACCTGCTGACATTTGCCAGGTTATTATTTCAATTTGTGTTTTCTGCAGCTGCATTTTTAGGTATTTCTTTCTGATTTCACATTTCTGTTTTCTTGTAAATACACCTTGTACAGCTGTTTCACACGGAGCTTTAGGAACAGAAAAATATAAATTTCAGTTGCATATCTACTTTTTTTCATATTAAGTCATGAGCCAACCTTTAACTCTTTACACATTAATTGCATATGTTGAATATACCCAGTGAATGCTGTCTAATTCAATTCTTACAATTGGTCTGTGCAGCTGCCCTAAGTTATATGCTGTTATACAAACAAGATACAAAGTTTAATTTTCACACACCTAAAAGCTGCAGGACAGGACCTCTTGAGGACTGGAGCTGTGTATCCGTGCTTAGATACTTTGCCAAAACTGATTCTGTGTCATGAGTGCTCACAAATAAAAATATAAGATGCCGCTTAAATGTAAATGCCAAAACATGCTGGAATTGTGGCTGTATTTATTTAACAATACGATAAAATGGTAAAAACGAGGCCTGGGTCAGAATGGGCCATAAGAGACATTGTAAACAAAAGGGTTTTAAACTGGCAGCAAAAGGGTAGGAAAGTGGACCTACTGAGTAGAACCGAACCTGTGGATCAAGAGCATAATTTCAACATGTTTGATAGTCTGACTAATAATAATTGAGTTCTAATATAATGTGATGAAATGACAGTGGACCTCTGAAGAACACCATCCACACTCCCTGCTCCCACCATCCTCAACAACACCGTGTCTACTATGGATCACTTCCAGTTCCTGGGAACCACCCTTTCTCTGGACCAGACGTTGTCCTTTGGAAGATGGTGTTAATATGACAGGAAAAGTGGACACAAATAGGAATCCGTATTCTGGAATATGATTGTGGACACATCAAGGATGCCATTATACAGTGATGAATAGGCATGGGTACCTTTCACATTTGGACCGATATGGTACCAATGCCCTGTAATGGAAAAATTAAAAATACCAATTTAAATGTACATATATACACAATTGACTTTTCAATAGAATATAATGTGAGATCAGTCCAAGTATTCATGGTGGTGTTCTGAAATTTTTATGTGTTCATCAAAAAAAAGACTTCGCCAAGCCAGAAAAAGCTTATTTATAATCATTAATAGAAGAGAACAAGAATAATCCTAGGTTTCTCTTTAGTACAGTTGCTAAACTTACACAGAGTCATAGCTCTGTTGAGCCATCCATTCCCTTAGCTCTTAGCAGTCATGACTTTATGGGATTCTTCCTAAATAAAATTGATTCTATTAAAAAGAAAATCTTTGGCATGCTCCCGAAGATGATCGCTTCGTCCTCGGCAAGTGGGACAACATTGGAGGTGGCTGTGGAACCTGATCTGTGTTTGGACTGTTTTGATCCAGTGGAGCTTCCTGAGTTATCAGAAATATTAGCTTCATCTAAACCATAACCTGTATGTTAGACCCAATCCCAACCAAATTATTTAAGGAAGTTTTCCCTCTGATTACCAGCCCCATTTTAGATATGATTAACCAAATACATTTAGTTAGTAACATGTTTCACAAGGGTCAGCCACTATAAACCCAAGTAGAGAACTCAAATCATTATTTCCTGAGAACAAATCTAGCAGTCTATATGTAAAGTTCAGCCACCCAGTATGAAAATACTGTGACAAAAAAATAAATCAGTGACTAAGCCAGACCAAAAATGGGAGCTTGATTAATCCCATCACACAAACTTGGTGAATTGTCTGTAAGTATCATGGATGGTAAGTTTCAAATTTACAAGACAGGTGTTAGCTTCAGGGTACTTCAGCCCTGCCTCGTGAATGAAGGTCAGCGTCGGTTGAGGGGAACAACCAAGAGGAGGTACTTTGTCGGCTCCGGAGGCAAACACTAAAATTTGCTCAATTGTGATCTCAAACACACCATCTGTGAAACAGTGAGGCAATACAATAATTAACATCTAATGATCTGCAGGTTCATGTCACAAAATTCTCACAAGCTTCTTTCTGTAAAGAGAGAATCTTATTCACCTTCAACATCGAGAAGGAAGTCTCTCCAGTACCCTTCCACCCTCTTTTCTAGTCGCCACGGGTTGCTTTCGGGAGGGGACTATGTTGCTTGAAAGAGGGACATTAAGTCTGTGGCCTTTAGAGGTCTCTCAGAAGAAGGAAACACCTCCTTGAAGATGCTGGTGTGAATTTTCATCAGTTCCAGGAGACCAAATAACTGTTGTTGTAATGTACTCATATCCCTCTCAACTGTATTAGGCCTCTACAATGAGTGTTGTGAAGTATGGACCACTTGTACATCCTTCAAAATACCAGAACAGACAATTTGTTGGCAAATTATGCAATATGTCATTATATATGAAATGATAAGCCTAGAAAGAGCTTAAAATTGAGCTTATGCCTGTATTGACAAGAGTGCCCATATCATCTTGGTCTAGAGTTTGAGCAGAGTCCAAGACTACTTCCGCATCCTAAAGAGACCAAAATAACATGTGTTGTTTAATTGATCTGGATGTTTACACTAGAGCTCAACACCTACAATACACTGCTAAAATGTTGCTTGCGTTACAGATTTGATGGTGGAAACAAAAAAAGTCTTTCATGACAACCATGAAAGTTTATAAAACATGGTAAATGTCACTGGAGCAGATTCAAACGGGGAAAGAGATGCAAAAAAGGATGAGGGACACTGCTGTGTTTGCAACAAGTGAGTGCAAGTGTGAGGAAAAGAACTGAAGGGAAAGGGCACGCGTGAAGTATGAAATTCCACCCCTGCCTGAGTTGTTTGTATCCTTGGGAAACACTACAATGCATGTCATTAAACATAACTTTTTGTGGGTGGAATGTTTCCATCTCAGGATGGAGGAGGAGACCAACTCTGATGGTTGCAAGCCTCGTCTGGTCCTTTCTTCTTGGTCCTCTAATGGATGGATTTTGTCTGAACATTTTCAGCCTGAAAGTGACAAAATGAGAGACTGAAATGTAAAGCCAAAAGCATAGATAACTTTGGCTCCCTGTTAAATCCAGAATATAATTTAAAATTCTCCTCCTCACATATAAAGCCCTTAATGATTTAGCTCCATCATACATCAGAGATCTGATTGGGAAAGGGCACACATAATATAAGCTGCAAAATAATTACATTGTGAAGTATGAAATTCCACCCCTGCCTGAGTTGTTTGTATCCTTGGGAAACACTACAATGCATGTCATTAAACATAACTTTTTGTGGGTGGAATGTTTCCATCTCAGGATGGAGGAGGAGACCAACTCTGATGGTTGCAAGCCTCGTCTGGTCCTTTCTTCTTGGTCCTCTAATGGATGGATTTTGTCTGAACATTTTCAGCCTGAAAGTGACAAAATGAGAGACTGAAATGTAAAGCCAAAAGCATAGATAACTTTGGCTCCCTGTTAAATCCAGAATATAATTTAAAATTCTCCTCCTCACATATAAAGCCCTTAATGATCTAGCTCCATCATATATCAGAGATCTGATTGTTCCATACGTTCCTAACAGAGCACTTCGTTCTCAGATTGCAGGTTTACTGGTGGTTCCTAGAGTCTCTAGAAGTAGAATGGGAGGCAGATCCTTTAGTTATCAGGCTCCTCTCCTGTGGAACCAGCTCCCAGTTTTAGTCCGTGAGGCGGACACCCTGTCTACTTTTAAGGCTAGGCTTAAAACTTTCCTTTTTGATAAAGCTTATATTTAGAGTGGCTTAGGTTATCCTGAGCTATCTTCGTTATTTTACCTCCGTCTTCTTCTCCCCTTGTTGGATGGAGTAAGGGGGAGTCAGGTTTAGCCTAAACCTGCTCAGTTATGGTTGAGGTGCAAACACACCCTCCATTTCTGCTACCTGTATGACCCCCTCTCTTTTCCAATGGTTATGGTCAATCTGACAGAGAGAGGTATCCCAATCGTTGTGGTTTTTAGTATAACAATGGCCATCAGTGGGCTCTAGATGGACAAACTGTCTACTTTTAAGGCTAGGTCTAAAACTTTCCTTTTTGATAAAGCTTATAGTTAGAGTGGCTTAGGTTATCCTGAGCTATCTCTGTAGTTATGCTGCTATAGGCTTAGGCTGCTGGAGGACATAATGACCACTTTCACCCTCTTCGCTACATTCTCACACTACTCTTCAATTTTGTATTATTTGCTGTTATTACAGCTTTTAACTTTGTTCTCTCTCTTTTCTCTTCCTAGAAGCTACACCTGGCCTGACTCTGTGTCTACCTGTAACACCTTTCTGGAGAGGGGAATCCTCCAAGCTTCTGCTGGCAACAACTGAATGCTCACCCTCTACCGATGATCCACATGGCCCTGTCTTTCAATGTTTAGCCCTTTCTCTCTCCTAGACATAGCTACTGACTGAGCTTTTACTGTAACTAACTCTATGTGCTCTCTTCAGACTCTAAACTTGAAAACTGGCTCAGAGTTTATCTGTTCCTTCTTTCCAGGTGAAACGACTAAAGGAGCTACATCCATTAACATTTACCTTTTCCTTCCCATAGAAAGTACTCCTGGATCAGTGCTTCTTTGTTCTCTTTGTGTCTCTGCTCTGTTCTCTCTAACCCCCAGTCGGTCGTGGCAGATGGCCGCTCACACTGAGCCTGGTTCTGCTGGAGGTTTCTTCCTGTTAAAAGGGAGTTTTTCCTCACAACTGTTGCTACATGCATGCTCAGTATGAGGGATTGCTGCAAAGTCAACGCCAGTGACTGTCCACTGTCTCTACATGCTCATCCGGGCGGAGTGAATGCTGCAAGTCACTGACTGGATGTAATCTGCTGGGTTTCCTTAGATAGAAAAACTTTTTATCCAATTTGAATAAATAACAGAATCTGACTGCACTGTTCAATGGCTAGGACTAATTGGAATGTATGTACCTGACTTTTGTGAAGTGCCTTGAGACAACATGTGTTGTGAATTGGTGCTATATAAATAAACTGAATTGAATTGAATTGAACTACAGCCAATATAAGAAGCTCCAAATGTGAAAGGTTATATTTTGGTAGTTAAAAAATTAATTGGAATATAGGCTACCTAATTTATTATGTGTTCTGACGCACAATTAGTTGAATGTAAGACATAATGACAAATTGTGTAATTCCAAACATTTAGTTAGAATTCAGTATAATTGAAAATAAATTTAAGCAGCTAAATATGAGCAGCTCTAAACCAGGCAATGAGTGAGTTATGGGAGGGAGTGCTTCTGATAGGCCAGAGTTTAACAATTCATGCTGCCTGCAACTCACGGTTCTGGTGGGTATGGTGTTATCCACAGAGAATTTTATGTAGTCATTTACACACTCAGTCACGGCATTGATGTTCTCTCCATGTGGCTGGCACAGTGCATCCCAGTCTGTAGCCTCAACATAACAGTAACATAGCTACTCCAGCATGCTGCCACCTTGAGTGGTGCAATTATCTGAAAGTCTGCACCGAGGAAGCACTACTACCCTTTACATTTATTTGTGAGCTGGCTGATTTGGTCCTTAAACTTAACTACTTCTCCTTCATTGGAGAAGTTGGCTCAAGTCTGATCCCACTCAAATCCCCATTTACTTTGTGATTGCATCGTATTGTACTATTATAAGAGGCAAATGACGCTTACACGATTCAGTGCTTAAAACCACAATTCCCATGAAGGGGAGCCTCTGTCATCAGGGTTTGCAAATAGACATGCAGTCAATGGGTGTCCACAGGTGTGTTTTACTGCCAGAGACTGGAATGTGATTTCTGCCTGCCTATCCAATGGTAAATGGACTGCTTTTCCAATCATACAGACCACTCAAAGCGCTTTACACTAAAGACAGGAAGAACCTGGAATTGAACCCACAACCTCCTGATTGCAGGACAACTACTCTTCCTACTGAGCCACAGTTGCCAATGTCAGGTTATGTATTCTTGGATGAACGTTTGTTAGACTGAGAGCTTAAGTAACTGGCACACTGCATAGATTTAACTGTGCCAATATCCCTTTAATCACTTTGTACTCATTGATACTTCTAGTACATTAGCAAAAATGAAGCCTGGAGGAGCAGTGGTCACCCTGCTTTGCCTTGCGGGCACTGCTGGAAAACAGCAAACAGTGAATCATAAATCCAGCTGAAACCACAAAACAACAATTGGACTCTTAACAGCTGGTGCAAATACATGCAGGTTGTGGGAATACTTTGGAAATCCATGAAGATTTTATAGGTAAATCATTTTCTCCCACTCTGTCATACAGCAGCCGTGGTACTGCGATTCATAAACAACAGGCAAAGAAAATACTTTTATAACTCAGTGTGCGCCTCCCCTGCTTTCTGTTAAAACTCACGAAACAAACCTAGTTTATTCAAGCATGGTGTCAGACTAGACTGAAAAATAATGAACAGAGAGAATAGCAAGAGCAGCCTTTAACTAACATAGCCATAATGCTGAGGCCTGTTGAAAAGCACATGGCAGAACTTTCAGCTTAACAGAAAACTGTTCTGAACTGGGATGGGGACAGACCGACACCCATCCCAGTTCAGAACACCAAGGTAGCTCTAAATTACTCAGATGAGGAACCTAAAACTCAGGCCAGTGCCTAAAACCAATCAAAACTCTCACAAGGTGAAACAGGTGCTTTGAAATCATTCTATGGTGTTACTCTACCAGCGACACTATAATAACATGCAGAAGATTCATTTTACAGGAAAATAATTCCATATTTGACCCAGATTGTGTGCATTTTTGATTTTTCCTCTTTTGAGAGAAGTAAAATTCTCTCCTCAGCTCTGTGAAATGACTGCAGCATTAAACTTGACACAGACATGCAGCTGCCTGAAAACAAAGATAACACTTCTGCACACAGCAGAAGCCTGTCTCTGCTGAGAGCTCTGATAAAGATTGTAACTCTACCCTGCATGTGGCAAACTCAAGGCCCGCGGGCCAAAATCGGCCCACCAGAAGTGTATGTGGTTCTCTAGAAGTAGAACCTTAGATATGATAAACTTTTCTCCCACAACAGGGGGAAGTAGGAAAACAGCAGAAGTCTCTGTGCTGGTTCAAAGCAACAGGTCCCATTTCTCAAAAGTAATAAGTTAAAGGATCATTTGAAATATGTCACAACATATTTTGTGCAACCGTGTGAAATCTGCGATTAGGTTAATCAAAAGGTTTCATTAAAGGCAGGACTGGGCAGCGTTCCAGTCCACAGTATGAGATACTAACAACTTCACCTACCGCAGAAATAACATCACACTGTGTGGAAGGTTTGCTGACTGATCAAAGGCTGGATCTATGAAACATTATGTGCACAGAGCAAATGACCAAACGACCCGAGACCAAAAGACCAAGGTTCTGACTGACTTATGAACCTCACTGACCTGACAATGACAACATGACTGGACAGACCGGACAAACAACACCTTTAAGGTGGACCTCACTAAGACTACCTTATTGATTCTTGATGGAATAAAAAAAGAATTGAAGCATTCAAAACAGACCTAGTGGAAACCAGAAGGATTTCTAAAGTAAAACTGTGTGAATAATCAACAAACAAATGTTTACTTCTGTGAATGTGGGAAATTGTGGAATAATTTGCATGAAGGGTTAAAGGAGTGTTCAACTATTTAATCAATTTGAATAACTTGATGAATAGAAATAATAACTTCCCATGTGCTTCTGAGTTTTTTATTTATAGATGATGTTCTTTGCAACATAGATTGTAAATTAACTTGATACAAGGTCTTGAACTTTTACTTGCTGCTGAACAGAACTGATTGATGGGGAATGATTGCTTTGGGGGTGACTACCTATTGATGTAGACCCTACCTTGTTGTTCTTTTATTCCCAACAATTACAGCACCTGATGGATCTCTAACAAAGCCCCTAAATGAATTGCAATCATTATCCATTGAATTAAAATTGCACTCAGGAATCGATGAACAATTCACAAAAATGTTTGAGACGTGGTCTGGAAAATAGGGAAACCTACTGGTGAGTTTTTCATTTCATTGACTGTTGTGGTGATCGCAGGTTGTGCATGCTGTTGTGCAACGTGTATTCCAGCTCTCATCCTCAGGTGTATTGATCGTGCGATTGGTTCCAGTGATACCAGAGGTTTAAGATTACCAGAATATCAAATGGATGTTATCTTAGGTTTTTGTATCTCTGCTTCTCCCTGTTAGTTTAGTATTTGTTGTCACTAGTTTAGTTTTCCCTTATATCTCTAGGTTTATTACCTTCAGTTTTTGTTAACGTTTGTAGTTTAGTTTCTCTCATGTCCCTGCATCCATCAGTACCATTGTAACCTCCATTCCCTCAGTTCCCTTCACCTGACCAGCACACCCGTAACTCATCATCTGATTACCTGCCTCTCTCATTCTCCATTGTTCCACCATTCACTTCCCACTGTATACATACTCACCGGTTGCTTTGTCTCCCGTCGCTTTGTCATGCGTAGTTCCAGATTCCCCGCCATACTTCACTTGTTTGATCCTGTATTCTCCTGGTGTCCTGTCCTACCGATGGTCTGGTGAGACCTGGTCTCACCATAACACAAACACTGACAGGTACATCTCCAAAAATTAGAATAGTATGTAAAAGTGCTGTATTTTTTTGCCAGTCATATCGAAAGTGAAACTCATAGAATCATCACACATAGTTATATATTCCAAGCCTTTGTTTCGTGTAGTTTCGATGACTATGGCTTACAGGTAAAGAAAACCCAAAATTGAGTGTCTGAGATATTTAGAATACTGTGAAAAAAGTTCATTATTGGACACTTTTGGTGTCACTCTAATCAGCTAATTAACTCAAAACGCCTGCAAAGGTTTCCTGAGAATTTAAATCACTCTGGGCCATGGGCCACATAATCATGGGGAAGGGTGCTGACTTGACAGTTGTCCAGAAGACAGAGCTTTATGCCCTCCACAAAGAGGGGAAGCCACAAAATGTCATTGCTGAAGAAGCTGGTTGTTCAGAGTTCTGTATCCAAGTATATCAATAGGGAAGTGAGTGAAAGGAAGAGGTGTGGTAGGAAAAGGTGCACCAGGAACGGAGAGAACCGCAGCCTTGAGAGGATTGTCAAGCAAAAGCCATTCAATAATTTGGGGGAGCTTCACAAAGTGGACTGAGGTTTGAAGTCTGTGCATCAGATCCACCACACACAACAATACTGGACAGGCTACACATTCGCATACCTCGTGTCAGCCACTCCTAAACCAGAGACTCAGGACTGGACTTGCTCAGTGGTCCAAAGTCCTGTTTCCAGATGAAAGTAAATTCTGCATTTCATCAGGAATCAAGGTCCCAGAGTCTGGAGAAAGAGGGGAGAGGCACAAAATCCATGTTGCCTGAAGTCCAGAGTGACGTTTTCCACAGTCATGATGGTTGGGTACCATGTCATCTGCTGGTTTGGTCCACTGGTCCAGATGTGGGGTGCACTCAAAATGAACATTTTCTATTGTTTATCGTAATGAACGAACAGTGTTGCCCAGTGCAAATATGCGGCTATTAATGTGTTCTTAATAGTTTTGGAGAGGAATGGAGGTTAATGGAACGAACAATAAACTCATATAAACTTTGCCAGCTTTCCCTTTTCGAATGGCTTAAAGAAATGTCTAATTACAATCAACTATACATTATTAGAGGCTTAATGCAGAATTGCTCACCCATGCTGAATTTTTCCTTACTATACCAGCAATTTAACATTAGCAGTGGGGTATTTTGCAGAGCTATGTTGACTTACCAGAAAAAGGGTCAAAGAACAGCCTGAGCATCATGTAAAGTAAGACTGAAATAAGGAGACAACTTGTTAAAACGCTTGTGAAAAACTGCCCAATGCTAATGAAATCTATTTTCCCTTTTCTATGGCCACACAGCATGTCCAGTGTGTGGGAAAGAGTTTGAACGGATAAGACAGAAAGCACCCGATTCGGAGTACCACCCTCTCTCTATGGATCCCACAAACAGGAGAGATGGTCCCTTCTGAGACACCTTCCTGTCTCATCCATCGGTTTTTCTCGTGTACATCACCACGCCCAAAAGAAAAAGCCTTTCACATTCCTATATTTGCCATCTTTTTGCACTCATAATCACCTCACCCTGATTTTTTCTTTGTATTTTTTTTTAAAATGTATTTAATGCTTTTTTTGCACTATGTAAACAGTTACCTGTACAGACGTCAAAACAGTTGGTTGAGTTCAAGTCCATGTCTTCTCTACTTTCACCTCCCCAAGCAACTCCTTTCTGAAATGCCTGCTGTGATATGCTATTGGGGGAAAAATGCCAGATTTATATCACACATGTCATCTTTACACATGAGAAAATTTGGCTAAATCCTCCCAAATGAGCCGTTTTATGCATATGGGATAGCTGAAGGGGCTACTATCACTGTTGGCATTTACAGGGGCTGGACCTAACCAAATGAACAAATATAGCCCGGGGGAAAAAATGTTATGTTTTATGAAGGCTGTAATAGAAATGTTTTTGTTTTAGGTTTTTGTCAGGGAAAAACTTGATTGATCCCCTGGCTATTTATTCTGGTAGTGTTTTTATAGGATTGCATTATAAACCCATGGGTATCTTTGAAACGTCATGTTTACGAATTTCTATTTCTGTGGGTGTTTTTTGATGTAGTCAGATGCGATTGAAACATTTTCTGTTAAATTTAAAAGGCTAATTAGGCAGCTTCAGTGGTATTCACACTGTTCTTTCTTGTTGATTATGATAAAATCAATTATGATATATTAAATTAGACTTAGTCTATCTTAAATTATGTTAACAAGGTTTCCCACCCATGCACCTGGTTAAAATCAGGGCATTGATTCTTTTTTTTTTTTAACATTTCATCAGATTTAGTATGCCCCTCTGCTGGACAAACCTAAATTCAATAAAATGTTGAGAGTAAAATTTTATGTTTTCCAAATTTATTATTCTTACAATGGTCCGTATTCTAAACCAACACTTAGTGAGTACAGCTGGTGTAACTTTGCAGCCACACAATTGTGGATGTAATGATATATAGCTAAATGAATGGTGTAAAAACCAAGAATGTCCACTAATGCGTTTTTGTTTATCACAAAATAGGTTTTTTGTCATAAAACTGCACTCAAATTATTACATTTTGATAGGCTACACACAGAAGGAAGAAAAGGACCAAGAACTATCAGGCTTACTATGTTAAATATTGTCAGGCAAACCCCCTCTGGCTGACAGAAATGTTTAACCCTGCTACTCAGCAGCCATTGGGAAAGCACCAAACTCACCGCCTCAAACTGAACAACTTGCCAAATGGCTCAAAATCACATGAAATCAACACGTGGTCTGGAGCACACTTTTCATCTACCTGCTCTCTTTCTCTCTCCTCCATCTTGATTGGCCCTCTGGAGCCAAATCGTTTTCAATAATTTCAAACCAGAAGACTATGGACACAGAGGAGGGAGGTGTTCGCTGGAAAGTGGGCTGGGTGAAAGAGGCTGAGACCTCTCAGTCCACCAAACGGAAGCTCGTGGAGGCTGACACAGTCAGGGAGAAGAAGTCGACATTTCCGGTGGTGGTTGGAGGGATCCGTTGGCTGGAGCTCGAGTTGGGTGGAGTGTGAAAAGCAGATCTTGCGTCGGGGCGGTTGGTATAAAACTGGTTTGTGACTGGACTGCTAGGGCGTCTCAGGTTGAGGATGAGGGAGATGATGAGATGGATTTTGGAGATGGGACTCCAGTGCGTGGGAGTAGAGGGTCGGGAAAAGAGAGAAGTAAAGAAGAAGATACTTTGAGAGGGACACAAAGTAGTAAACGGGACCTAGAAGAAAATAGTTCGGATGAAAATCTTTGGTTTGTAAAAGGGTTGTTAGGGAGGAGTCCAAAATGATCATAAAGTTAAGGAAGGAGGATGAAGGTACTCAACTAAGTCCATTAAGTCTCTTGAGAGAGAGTAAAAAAAGAAGTTTGGAGAGTTGATATTTGCTAAGATTCTTAGAGATGGGAATCTATTGATTACAGTTGGGAGAGAAGAACAGAAAAACAAAGTGATGAGCACCCAGAGTATTTGTAAAGAAAACGGTGAGTGAGGTAAAGATTTTGTGAGAGGCTAAAATAGCTAGAGGAGTTATCTCAGGAATTCCGATAGGTGAAGATCTGGAAAAGTTCAGACACAGTATCTATGGAAGTGAAGTAAGCAAAATAAAAAGATTGATGAGAACAGTTGAAGGAAAAAGAGTGGAAAGTCTTTCGGTGATGCTGGAGTTTCAAGCAGCTACTCTTCCTGAAAGAATAGAAGTAGGATATATGTGTTTCCCTGTTAGGCCATATATCCCTCCCCCTCTAAGATGTTATAAATGCCAGAGATATGGATATATCGCAGCAGCATGTAAGGGGAAACAAAGATGTCCAAAGTGTGGAGGGGAGCATGGGAATGATGAATGTAAAAATGGAAAAATTAACAAAACAAAGTCTTCCATCTTATTGCTAAAAACGAATGACGAAACTAATTTAATTCCAGAGGTACAACAGTTTAATGTTGTACCAAAATTTGAATATTTAGGAATACAAATTTTGCCAAGCCTTCAACAAACTGTGGAAAAAAACTATAATTTGATAATGAGAGATGTTGATGATCTTATTGATAGATGGATACCATTAACAGTATCCATGATTGGGAGAATTAACATAATTAAAATGAATGAACTACCCAAGTTTCTCTATGTGTTCCAGAATATCCCTTTGCCCCCTCCTCCTGGCTTTTTCGGACAAATTAGGGGGATTCTCCTTTGATTTATTTGGAAGAATAGAAGATCCAGGGTTAGACTGTCATTATTGTACATGCCATATGATTGAGGAGGTCTGAAATGTCCAGATTTTAGGTTGTATTATTGGGTGGTGCAGCTGAGATCTATGACCTTTTATTATTCTACAGATTTGCCGCACTGGGCAGGCATCGAAGCTCAAGGGTTGCAAATCACACTCCCTTCTTACTTATATTCAAATTCAATAAAAAATTGCTAGAAAATACTAAAAATCCAATACTTAAAAACATGATTAGAGTGTGGAGAGATGTTAAGGAATTTTTGCACGATCCATGTAATTTATTTCAGTTCAGTCCCATTTGGTGAAACCAATTGTTTTCACCTGGCAAAACAGATAATGCCTTTATATTATGGTACAATAGTGGATTACAAATTATCAAAAATCTTTATCTACCTTGTTCAGATGTGCTAATGAGCTTTCAGAAGTTGCAACATATTTTTCATTTGAATAAGAATAATTTTTATAGATACCTCCAAATCAGAAATTTTATAAAAACTAGCCAAAATAATCAGCTGGTGAAACCTCGTATGACACATTAGAGAAAAACCTGTCAAAGGTCTGTCGGAGAAAAGGTATAATTTCAGACTTTTATAACTTAAGGATATCTGAGGCTCCTGAGGGCTCAAATGACAGATTACAGGCTTGGAAGCCTGATTTATCATTAGATCTGTCAGAGGAGGACTGGCAGAGAGCATGTGCTCTGGCTCATACCGGATCTATTAATGCGCACCTTAAGATGATACAGTTTAAATGGTTAATGCGAGTGTATGTAACACCGGTAAAATTAAATAGATATAATGGTGATATACCTGATGTGTGTCCAAAATGCATAGAGCACAGAGGTACTTTGATACATTGTATGTGGTACTGCAAGAAAATAATGCAATTTTGGGAAGAGATTAGGGATGTCTTTGAAAAGATGATTTCCAAAAGTGTTAAAACTGATCCCAAATTGTTTCTGTTTGGCCTTCATACAAAGGGGGACAACTATACTAATTATGAACGGATACTTATGAATCTAGGTTTGCTCAATGCTAAATGCTGTATATCTTTATCTTGGAAAAAATCGCACAGACCGACCCTGGATCAGTGGCTACGGCAAATGAGATCAGCTCTTCCACTGGAAAGAATTACATACATGCTGAACAATATCTGGAGACTTTTCATTTCATTCATTAAACAGAGGGGATTTGAAGAGGCTTAGTGCTGCTTGAAGTGTAAAGAGACTAACGGGGCACTTGTTCTTTCTTTTTTTTTCTTTTTATGTGTTATTTCATTATACTGCATATATGGACAAAATGGAAGAATAAAAAAACTACACATAGAGAAATATTGTATAAATGGGATGAAGAAATGGTGCTTTAGATCTGCAGATTGGGAAACTTTTAGGAATAATAGTGAAATAAAACTACAAAAAGTGGATATAAATGGTAGTAATGATGAATTTAATCTATCTATATGTAATGCTATTATAGAAGCAGCTAATTAGGCTATAAGGATGGAAGGTGGGAAAAGGGAAAGAAAATTGGTACCCTGGTGGACAGTAGAATGTACTGGAGCTATTAAGAAACGAAATAAAGCGTTTAAGTTATTAAAAAGAAATCACAACTCTCAGAATTGGAATGAATATAAGAAATTGCAAGCAAATGTAAGAAGAACCATTAAAAATGCAAAAAGAGAATATTGGAGGAGTTTTTGTAATATAGTGGGGAGGGAGACAGACATTTCTAATGTATGGGCAATGATTAAAAGGATGAATGGGATTAAAAGAGTGAGTGGATATCCAATACTAAATAACAGGGAAATATCAGCATTGAAAGATAAAGAAAAGGCGGAAATGTTGGTAAAGATGTTTGTTAAAATTCATGGTTCTGAAAATATTAGTGAAGAAGGGAAAAAACGATGAGAAAAGAGAATTTTAGAGAATAATGAGTTATTGGAGCAAATGGAAGATTCAAATGATTCATTAAATATGTTGTTTACAATAACAGAGCTGAATAGGGCACTTAAAAATATAAATTATCAGCTCCAGAAAAAGATCAGGTTTGTTATGTGATAATAAGTAATTTAAGTGAAACATCTAAAAAATATTTTATTAGAATTGTATAACCGAGTATGGGAGGATGGAGAATTGCCGAAAAGTTGGAAAGAAGCAGTGATTATACCAATCCAAAAACCAGGGAAAGATGAGACAAAACAAGAAAATTACCGACCTATAGCTTTAACATCAAACATATGTAAAATAATGGAGAGAATGATAAATAAAAGATTGTTATATTATATTGGAAATTAAGGTCCTATATCAATGTATCAGAGTGGGTTCAGGAGAGGAAGAAACACAATGGATCCAGTATTATGTTTAGAGAATGAGATTAGAAAGGCTCAAGTGAATAAAGAGAGTGTTGTGGCGGTATTTTTTGATACTGAAAGAGCATTGATATGATGTGGAGGGAAGGGTTATTAATAAAAATTAGAAGAATGGGAATAAATGGTCATATGTTTAGATGGATTGAGAATTTTTTAGAAGGAAGACAAATACAAGTAAGGATAGGGAAGGAGTATTCTGAGAGATTGAATATAGAAAATGGAACACCACAGGGCAGCACTGTAAGCCGATAATTATTATTTTCTGTTACAATTAATTATGTGTTTAAGGAAGTAGGGGGTGGAATGGGATTTTCACTTTTTCTGATGATGGAGCAATGTGGAAAAGGGGAAGGAATTTAAAATGTATTGTAAAGAAGTTGCAGGGGGCAATTTCAGTTGTAGAAAAATTGTCATATAAATGGGGTTTTAAGTTTTCTGTGGAAAAAACTAAAATAATGTTTTTTACACAGAAAAGAGTAAAATTATATGATCAGGAGTTGGAAAGAGTTAAACAATTTAAATTTCTTGGGTTGTGGTTTGATGAAAGAATGACATGGGGTGTACACATTAAGAAAATATTAGATAAATGTAGGAAGGTATTAAATATAATGAAGTGTTTAGTTGGAACCGACTGGGGAGCTGATAGAAAGTCATTAAAAGCCATTTATACTGGATTAATTAGGTCAGTCTTGGATTATGGGTGCATAGTTTATAATTCAGCAGCAGATACAAATCTCCAAAAGCTAAATTTGATTCAATATCAAGCTTTAAGAATATGTACAGGTGCTTTTAAAACATCTTCAATAGCAGCATTAAAGGTTGAAATGGGAGAAATGCCTCTTAAATTTAGAAGGGACCAGTTATCTTTGAATTATTGGGCAAATTTACAAGGACAAAGAAATGACCATCCAACATTAAAAGTGCTTACAACAGGTTGGGAAAAGGAAAAAATAAAAAGCTTTGGATGGATAATGAATTCTACAGCAAATTAAATTAATTTAGATAAATTAGATATAGTTCAGACAGTTCCATTACCTACAGTACCGCATTGGATACTTCCTGATGCAAAAATAGATGTTTCATTATTAGCAAAGAAGAACAAAAATAATGTTTTATCATGAATAACTATATTGTAAAAGAATACATAAACCAGTATTATAATTATGTACATATATATATATATATATATATACTGATACATCAAAAAATACTGCAAATAGGATAGGAATAGCTTTTATTGTAACACAATTTTGTTTTAAAATTTGGGAAAAAAGTGTAAGTGATGGGTATGGGTTTACCCCGGGAAATGCTTGCTTTTCTCTAGAGTTGTGGGGGGATTAGCCAATAAAACAATATTTGTTCAGACTTATTTCATCATTCCCCATTTGCCATGTCAATCAGATTTTTCCGATATTTTTTTTAAAATTTCCAAAAAACCTTTTATAAACATTTGGGGGCTTTACAGTTCATTTTATTTTGGGTTCCGGGTTTAAAAGGTAATAAATGAGATAGTAGGCAAAGAAGAGCTAAATTTGTATGGCTGACAAAGGTGGTTTGTGAAAAAAAGTAAAAGGTTATAAAAAAAATGGAAGGAGGGGGCCAAAGTTTGGGGAGGAAAAAAGGGAAAGGAATGCTGGTTTTAAAATTTAAAAAGGAAATGGAAAATAGAAGAACATAAGAAACAGGAGAGAAGGAAAAATTATTCAGTCTTAGAATTGGTATACTGGTTTGAACAGAACCTTATTTTAAAAGGAAAAACTAAAAAGAGAAGTGGTGGGGGGAAAGAGAGACAATAGAACATTTTATTTTGCTTGTGGAATATCGGTCCAGGGGAAAATTTGGGTTGGGAAATTTAGCAATATGAAAATGAATTGACGTTTTATTTTTTTGAAAAAAAGTTTCGGAACAGAGGATATCAGGCTAGTTTTTATTTTTAAAACGGTAAGCTGTAAAATAAAAATTTAGTGGGGGGGTTGTGAAGTTGTAAATGTCAGGGGTCCCACACTCCTTAACCTGGTAGGGGTAATGTTCCTTAGTTTTTTGGGCCAACCCCATGTAAAAAGAAGAAGAAGAAGAAAGAAAGAAGAAGAAGAAGAAGAAGAAGAAGAAAGAAAAAGGAAGAAGAAAAAAAAAGAAGAAGAAAAGAAGAAAAGAAGAAGAAAAAGAAGAGAAGGAAGAAGAAAAGAAGAAGAGAAAAAAGAAGAAAAAAAAAGAAAAGAGAAGAAAAAGAAGAAAGAAGAAGAAAAAAGAAGACGACATTCTGGTCCCGTTTTCGAGAGGTGGGGTCAGAGTCATTTCATGACAGTTCCTGTATGGTCAGGTACTTTTTTTTAGTGATACCGCATCGCACAGGTTTTAAACTACCCCACACCTACCGGTCCATCCCTAAAAATCCTACTTCCCCGTCTCCTAGCGTATTTCCCCGAACAAATGATGTGGGGACATCATACATCGTTTTCTGTAGGACATGTGTTGCAGACCAAGACCTTCTGCACCTTTGGGAACAAAAAAACCAGGGTTCACACCACACCCCGGAATCTGCGCGGGGACAAGGAAGAAGCTCACAGCAGTGGAGATTGGGCGGCAGGCAGGCCGGAACAGACTTACAAAGGAGATCAAAGCACCAAAGAGAAGCATAGTAAAAGCTAAAAAAGCTTTCTACGGGGTGCCCTTGGCTGTATGACTGGTTTTTAGAAAACCTGACTGCCTACAGAACCCCCCACCCCCCTTTCCCCTAACAAAGTCCTCGCCTGGCCAACCGTCTAGGGCTTCAAACTGCAGAAGGGGCAGAAGCCATTCACCCCCTCAACCAAACCCTCCACATTTTCGGGAACAGGTTCGCCCAAAAGCAACCCAAACCCCCTACCTTCAGACTTGCTGTTTTGCACTAAAGATCTTGAGGAAAGATGTAAAACGGCTCTTTCAGCGCTAAACAAAAAAAAGCGGGGAAGACCTGAAACGTCCCCCCAATCATGCCTGAAACCCTGTGAAAATAAACTCGCTCCGTCTTCCCCCGGATCTTCAACAAGTCACGGAAAGTGTGAGGTCCCCTCCTTTCAAACGTCCACCCCCTCCCCCAGTGCCCAAAAAACCCCCCCCTCCAAGGTTTAAAATGACTACGGGCCCTGTAGCCCGCTTTTTGGGGTCATAAATCCTTTGAGCGGTGGTGTTGAACACTGAAAGAATCACAGGTCCTCTACTGAACCCCCTGCATTTTTGCTTACGGCAAACAGGTCGGCAGATGATGCTGTTAATTAGGTTACACTTCATCCTGAAACCTCGACCCCCCAGGGACCCAGCCGGATTTTTTGTAGATTCAGCCGGCCCTTTAAAACCATCTACCAGACATCCTCCACCCGAAGCTCCTCCCCGCTCAACGCCCACCTCCACCGTCAGTTTGGGGATCAACCAGCTTCCTGAGGGGCCCCACAGCAGCAGGTAGCTGGGGACACTTCTCCCGAAAACCCGATCAATAAGTACTGGTGCCCCCCCGGGGGTGTTCTATCCCCACTCCTCTTCTCCCCGTACACAAAGATGCACCTCAAACAGGGGTCGTCCGTGAAACTTCTGAAGTTTTTCAGTGACACCACTGCATTGGACTGATCCAGGACGGTGATGAGTCTGCATACAGACGGAGGTTTGGGTCGCCGATACACGGTGTAGTCAGAATGCCTGGGGCTAACCCACTCGACTGTGGAGATGGGGGGCTTTCGGGGAAAAAACCACCCCCATACACCCCCCCCCACCTCAAAAAAAACCGTGTGGTGTGGCACTTTGGTTCTTAGGAACCACCATCTCTGAGGCCTTAGATGGTCTTTACACATAGACATGTTCGGAAGAAGGCCAGCAGAACTGTCCCGAGGCAACTTAAAAATACAAACCTTCCCCAGGAGTGCTGGTCATTCTACCTGCCATCATTCATCTGTCCCTGTCTTCTCCCTCTCCGTGTGGTTTCGGTTTTCTCACAAAAGGACAGGGGCCCGACTGCACGAAAAAATCAGGACTGCAGAGGAATCATAGGGGTGACCTTCCCTCCTCAGGACTTATACAGGTTTGGGTCAGAAAAGGCGCTAAAAACTTGCAGCCCCCACAACCCCCCGACCAAAATGTTTAGAGTTCTGCCTTCAGGCCGACCTACAGAGCGCTGTTCATAAAACCCGCCGCCAAGGACAGTTTCTTCCCCCAGGCTGTTTCTCTGTTGAACATCCCAATTAAAAAACAAAACCATAAGATGTTGCAAATGCACCTTTTAAAATTTTTTTGGTATTTGTACTTGTAAAAAATTATATTCTGTAGTGGAAAAAAAAAACAAAGAGCAAAGTGTACCGGAGTCAAAATTCCTTGTTTGATGTCAAAATTGGGAAAAAAACTGATTCTATTCGTTCTGATCTGAACCGTTCACATCCGTTTTCCGACACCGCCTTTTTCCCTATAAAATAATGTTTCTTCAATAATTAAAAAGCCCCTTTTGGGGAGATAAACAATGCGTCAACACCCAAAACCCAATTGTTATTTTCGACCCGGAGCACCCCAACAATGCAACCTCCGGCCTGAATTTTGGCCCCTCCGTGACAGTTCCCGTACGGGCAGGTGATTTTTTCTAGTTTAAACGCGCTCCGACACGGGGTTAAAGCTACTCAGCGATCGTTATTTGGTTAAATGGGAAAATGCCCCCTTAAATTAGGAGAGACTTAACATTAAAAATTTTTGGGGGTACTTTTAAAGGTCATAGAGAAAGGGTTCTCCAACCCAAAAGCAAAAAAACCTTCCTGGGGAAAAAGTAAAAGATTTAGAAGTTTGGGGTTTGGTTGTGAAAAAAACAATAACAGAATTCAAAAATAATCAGGTTAATATAAGTCAAACAGTTTCCTTATCAGTGATACAGCCTTGAAAAATTCCAGATGCCATGGGAGTTACTTTGTTGAAAAGAGAAATGAATAAGGAATTTTTTTTAAATCACATATATACGGTTATACAATAAATTTAGGTTATGTTCCAATTTATCAGAGCTTCTAAAATATATTAAATAAGTTGGAGGCTTTCAAGTACCAGTGTTCAACGTTGGGAAAAAAATAAATTTGATTCAGTATAAACAGGAAAAAGATAACTATTATTACATTCAATGGGTTGAGGAAATAAAAACTTAAGATCAGCAATTTTTTTTAGATTCTGTTTTTATTAGGTTTTGTTTACAGTATAAAACATTCCGAAAACAGACCAGATTTTTTTAATAGAAAAATTTAACCCATTATTTAAAAAAAATTTTGAAAAGGTTTAAAGATGGATGGTGGATCCAGCACATTATGGTGTAAAAGGAAAAGAATTGTTTTAATGGGAGCAAAGGAAGCTTTAGAAAAGTATTAGTAGATTTTAATTATTAAGTTAGTAAAACAGAAAAAAAATTTAAATTAACAGAAAATAAGGGGAAAAGGCGAAAGGAATGGGAGAAAAAAAAGAAGAACATGGTTTTTTTTAAAAATTTAAAGAAACTAAGAAATGAGAAAAGGAATGGCAAGGGTTGGGAAGAACATTGTTTCTCGTCAAATTTGGGCATCTGGGTTAAAGTCTCTTTTTTTTTTTAGGGGAAAAAATTTGTAAAAGTAAAGTGATACTGGAAAGATTTAAAACCTAGAGCAGTACTGTAAAAATATGAGGAAGAGGACAAAAATTTTCAAATTTAAATAGAAAGAAAGTAAAAATTTTGTTGATTTATTTTTGAATTAATTTAAAAAAATAACATTTATCAATAATATTTCGTTATCTTAAAAAAACACCTGTATAAAAAATTTAATTCCTGAGACTTTGTCCACACTCCCCACCCAAGGTGGCGAAATGCACCAAATTTTTTTTGTTTTCCCAACCCCGTTTATAAATTAGAAGGAAAAAAAAGGGATTTGTTTTGCTCTCCCGGCTGACGCATCTGTTTCCCGGGGTTTGGGTCTTCCGGTTCTAACTACTCGACTGTTAAAGGATCTTTTTTAAAAGGCTAACAACAAAGATGGGAGACAGCGTCAAACGGTGGGAGAGAGCAGCAGTGGAGAGATTTCCCAAAAACTAAAGAGGACAAAGAAGATCAGCTGGTCCTCAAAATCTGAGGCTGGTTTCAACCCCCAAATTCTGCGCCCCGATTATTTTTTATGTTTTTTACTCAGCTCTTTAGGAACATTTTGGTGACTAATGGGTTTTCTTAAAAACCCCAAAAGTCCCATAGACTTAAAAAGTAAACGCTTCGTTTTCTCGTGGGGAAAGACCCACGTCCCCTTTTTTATTTTGGTTTTTTTGCCTTTTCACCCAACAAGTTTCTTGAAAATAATTTAAAGGGCTGCAGGGCTAGGGAAAACCCGGGGGATGTGTGATAACAGTGGCTAATAGTGTGATGATGATATGACTTGAGATATATGAACAAATACTTACAGAGCATCAGGAAAGTATTCACAGCGCTTCACATTTTGTTAAGTTACAGCCTCTTTCCAAATTGTATTAATCTCTATTCCCAAACGTCTACAAACAATTACGGTGTGTTTATGGTTCCTGTATGTAGTTTTGGGGATAGAGATTAATGGATACAGGAATGATTACAGAGATCAGCGCTGAGGCTCCCGTCTCGGACCGTCACCGTCTGTGAAAGTATGAAGAAGAGCCCCGAAAGAAAATCACATGTGGTTTTATATCTGGTACAATGCATGTCATTAAACATACCTTTTTGTGGGTGGAATGTTTTCATCTCAGGATGGAGGAGGAGACCAACTCTGAAGGTTGCAAGCCTCGTTTGGTCCTTTCTTCTTGGTCCTCTAATGGATGGATTTTGTCTGAACATTTTCAGCCTGAAAGTGACAAAATGAAAGAGTGAAATGTAAAGCCAAAAGCATAGATAACTAATGTCTCTGTAAAAAATTATACACAACGTATCCATAAATAATGGCAAGTGGTTAATTAATGGTGCTTAATGTTAAGATAGGGCTATTAATTATACTTGACGCATGACGAAGAGCCTCGATAGAAGTTCACATATAGTTTTTATATCTGTTACTCCAAGGCAATGGATGTACACTCCCTCAGTGTTCATTAGTAGACTATGTGTCTACCTGATAGGTTGTGTGATAGGTTCAAGTGTGAGAAATGGCTATGAATCATATTAATAAAGGTTATCCTTACAAAAACTGCAACTAGACATATCAGCTGTATTAGCATTGAAAAAGACTGCAGGATATAGTTTCATAATGACTTCAAAACATCGTCCCCATAAACATTTTTCTGATGTTCTAAATACAGAAAAACACCACTTAATATCAGTTTTTTTAATAAATAAAAAAAATTAAAACATGTTGAAGAACTTTAAATAAAAGTAAACATAACTTGAATTCAACTGCAAATCCTCCCATTGCTAGGTCAAACTAGGAGAAGGGTAAGGTACTGTCCAAAAAACGGTATGAGCAACAATGTAGGTAAACTCAACAACCTGTTTTAAAAGTCTTAAGTGTGTCGTTTACTTTGCAAGGTTTTAAATGTGCGCTGAGATGTTATTATATTTCCTGATGTACCAGAAAATCTCTCTGAAGGTGAACTTGCAGGTAGTGTAAAGATACTTTCTTGCTAGCTTGCTCAGCTGTGTGAAAGTAATTTGGTGGAGTTTCCACCATGCCAATCAAAAGAAACAATAAAATGGGAATGTTTTATGGCATCTTTAACTGCCACAGTCAGGGCTTGACATTAACATGCGGGTGAATTTAAGCAGTGGCGGATAACACAGCCACTCCGACTAGCCACTTTGGCAGGTTGAATTATATATACAGTTTTTAATTGTACAGGGTGGGCCATTTATATGGATACACCTTAATAAAATGGGAATGGTTGGTCATATTAACTTTCTGTTTGTGTGAGGGGGAAACTTTTCAAGATGGGTGGTGGCCATGGTGGCCATTTTTGAAGTCGGCCATTTTGAATCCAACTTTTGTTTCTTCAATGGGAAAGAGGGTCATGTGACACATCAAACCTATAGGGAATTTCACAAGAAAAACAGTGGTATGCTTGGTTTTAACATAACTTTATTCTTTCATGAGTTATTTATATGTGTCTCTTTGTTTACAGCCATTGACATGTCGCCGAGGTTACCACGTGCGGAGCGGATAGAAATTGTGTTGATGTCTGGTGAACGCAGTAACCGGGTCATTGCAGCAGATTTCAATGCAAGACAGTCTAAGAGACCACCCATCTCCTATGCTACAATTAGCAAACTGCTTGCTAAGTTTCGTGAAACTGGTTCAGTGCTGGATTTGCCAAAATGTGGACGCATGAAATCTTTCACTAATGAAGAAACATCAGTGGCTGTCCTAGCTTCATTCACCAAGAGTCCACAGCGTAGCACTCGCCGCATGTCACTGGAGAGTGGCATTAGTCGAACATCCCTTCGGCAGATATTAGCTACTCACAAAAGATTTTGTTCAGTGATGAGGCAAACTTTTATGTGAATGGTGAAGTTAACAAACGAAACCACCGCTATTGGTCTGACACTAACCCACATTGGATACATCCCTCCAAGACTGTTGGAACCAAAAAAATTGATTGTGTGGTATATGGGGTACAAAGATAGTGGGGCCATTCTTCATCAATGGAAACCTCAAGGCCACTGGATATGCGAAATTGCTACATGATGATGTGTTTCCCTCTTTATGCACCGAAGCTGGCACGTTTCCTGAGTTTTTCCAGCTAGATGGTGCACCACCACATTATGGGTGTCAGGTCCGAGCATTCCTAGATGAACAGTTTCCTGGAAAGTGGATTGGTCGCCGTGGGCCAGTTGAATGGCCCCCAAGGTCTCCCGATCTGACCCCCTTAGACTTTTATCTTTGGGGTCATCTGAAGGCAATTGTCTATGCTGTGAAGATATGAGATGTGCAGCACCTGGAAGCCTGTGCTAGCATTTCTCCTGCGGTGTTGCTATCAGTGTGTGAAGAGTGGGAGAAGAGGGTTGCATTGACAATCCAACACAATGGGCAGCACATTGAACACATTTTATAAGTGGTCAGAAACTTGTAAATAACTCATGAAAGAATAAAGTTATGTTAAAACCAAGCACACCATTGTTTTTCTTGTGAAATTCGCAATAAGTTTGATGTGTAACATGACCCTCTTCCTATTGGAAAAACAAAAGTTGGATTCAAAATGGCCGACTTCAAAATGGCCACCATGGTCATCACCCATCTTGAACAGTTTCCCCCCTCACATATACTAATGTGCCACAAACAGGAAGTTAATATGACCAACCATTCCCATTTTATTACGGTGTATCCATATAAATGGCCCACCCTGTAGTTTTCTCAAAAGGGATCTGAAATAATAAGCAAGTTGAAACACGACACTACAACTCCCATGAGCCCCGCCTGCGTACAGTGTTTGCTCTCTGTTCCATTCATGACCGACGTCGCTTTAGACAGGCGGTCCCTGTGGAGAGCACAGTTGTGTCACGGGGTGGAGGGGTGGGTAATGTTTGACATTGACAACATTACCACATTTTCATATAAAGGGAGCTTTACACAGAGCAGGTGCGTCGTTATACCCGGAGGTTTTCTAAATAGCCCCGGACTTCTTGATAGAAGAAATTGCGCAAATACGCGCACAGGCAGAGACAGGCTCCGTTCTGGAGAAGTCCAGAACAGCAGTTTACTCCAGGTCGACCTGCCTCCTTCATTACCTGAAAAGTTACACTGAGCACCTCGAAAAGGGCTCATTTCAGAGCAACCTGGTGGATTCTGTTTTATACTACACTTGGAGGTAGTTGTGTATTTCTCCAACCCTTTACAGTAAAATTATGAAGTATTTATTCTGGTTATAATATAGATGACCCTCTAATATAATCTGAGGAGATTGTGTTGTCACCTCTCATGGTTTTGGAGAAATAAATTCCTGAAAGTGGGACAAATGCAAATAATGGTTGAGCATTTTGAGGTACATTGAGTTGTGTATTTCTCCAAAACTGTACAGTAAATTGAATATTTATTCTTTTACAGAAAACATGAATGTAAAAGTTGTAAAAATGTTATTGATATAAATGTTCTGTAGGTTACTTTTCTGTTTTCCTCTTATTTTCTCAACCGTTGCCAGGATCGGCGTCCTTTCTGCACCATCACCTTAATGCGCCTTGTATGCACGACGCTAATCTTTAAGAGAGAGCTAGTGTCGGCTGGCGTGACCGCGTATTTCTGACTGTTGGCTCACTTGACCGCAGTTTTCTTCTGTACAGTTGATGTCTCCTCACTGAAGCGACGCGGCAAGCCCTGCAGTTCGAGCAGAAGTTCAGAGGTGGAGGGGATCAGAGTCTGCCGCTTTAGTCAGCGCTAACTAATAGGGAAACGTCTTACAGCGTTCGTCTGTAGGCCCCGCCCAGGATGTTCATGTTCCCAGCACTCAAAATTCATTGAATTCAACCAAAAATAGAGAGCGTTAAAACCAAAAGAGCGAGAGTAGTAACCAAAGATTTTCGACATGTGCAAATAAAAGTTTGTTTTGCAAATAACTTTTTTCTCTTCGTGAGAAAAAATTAGTCATTTTAATCAAAATAATTTTTTTCAAAGTTTTGATCACAACTTAATATTTTTTGATTGAGATTAGTTTTTTTTGATTGAATATTCCAAAAATTTTGACCACAATTTATTTTTTTGATTGAGAGTAGTTTTTTGTTTGATTGAATAATATTGAGACAAATTTACCTCCATAGATTTGCATCATAATATGAAAATATCTGGTGACAAGATTTAGATTTAGGAAAATCTACTTTATACCAGTTTCCATGTTTGAAATATAAGAATAAAGACAATGGAGCCTCAGGACTGGAACACTTTGATGAGAATGTAACGTTTAAAAAGGTAATTTATGTAGATGACAAATGAAGCACATTTATCTGACCCATAGTAAACATCTCTGAGTTCAAAAAATTTTGTCAGTAAAAATTCAGATTAAAATTTCTTTTTAAATCCCCTCAAAAGTGTCTTTATTTCTTCAGCAAAAGGTTTTCATAGGGCCTAAACTCTGTTTCCCCTTTGTCTTCATTCGCTTCTAACAAAAATAAAAAGAAAAATTTTATTGCAAACCTTTTTTTGTTTATTCACAAAAATTTTTTTCCTTTCAGTCAAAACCCCAGCCGAGACAGAGAACGTACAAAAATCTCCTATAATTTTTTAATTTAAATACCTTATATTGTCTTTTTGAAATCAAAATTTTTTGGCCCCCAATTTTTGAACCCTAAAAACACCCTCCCCCATAGATTTAAAAACGTAAACGCTTTCCCCGGTTGGGGGAAGACCCGCCCGCCATTTGAGGGGTTTTTTGTACTTGACACAAGTTGCTTAAAACATTTAATAGGGCTGACGAATTAGGGAAAAACTGCGATGGGGAAAAAACAGTAGCAAAAAGTTGATGACGAAATTACTTGCGAATATAAAACAAATATTACAGTGCACAGGAAAGTATTCACAGCACTTCACTTTTTGTTTGTTACAGCCCATTCCAAAATGTTTTTAATTTTCCCATTCCCAAAATTTTACAAACAAATACGGTGTGTGAGGTTCCTTTTGTAAAATTTTGGGGATGAGGAATGATTACAGAGATCAGCGCTGGGCTCCCGTTTGTTTTGGGAAAAAAGACGAAAGATCCCCCAAAGAAATTACATGTAATTTTTTTTTTGGTACTCAATACAAGGATGTATGTGTTTAATGGGGTTCACACCCCAACCGGATTCTGCGATGGGGGCAGCCAATTATATGTTATCCCTTTAGAAGACTCAGGAGCGGGCGGCGAGGGCGGTGCGGAAGGACGAAGGACGCGCCGAGCCGCCGGGAGAGCGGGGGATAGTTGAAAAATCTGAACTTTTTTTAAAATTCAGTTTCGTTTAACCCAACAGGGACTGGGTTTTGGGGGAATAGGGGTGAAAGACTGCAGCAATAATTTTGGAAAAAGTTTGGAAAAAAAAAAAAACTTTATTTTTCCCCCATTTTTTTCTAAACAGAAAAGGTCAATGAACGAATCCTTTTTCCCCCTATGGGGTTCTATGGGCCCCCAGAGGGGACCCAGGAGGAGTTTAGATTTAATCTTGGATTAAATTAGAAGAAATAAATCAAAATTCAAATCTTTTCATAATGACAATTACATTTGTGTAAGGCCTGATGACTTTTGTTTGATCATTTTTTTTTTTTTTTTGCAAATACGCCAAATGAGTGGTTAAACATACAATTCTTCCACTACTAAAATACGTTAATAAAGTCAGTAAAGTGGGGCATGTAAGCCTAAGTTGTATTTCTACTGCTGGTGTGTGTTAAAAATTATGTGATCAGAGTATTTTTAATTTCTAAATAGCAGAATCCTATCAGTCTCAGGACTTGTGCCCCCCCCCAAAAGGATACCTAAGTTCAAATTGACTTTTGAAGTCTAGGTTGTGAATCAAACTCATAACTTAAATTTTAATACAATCGATGATTAATTTTGTTGCTTATTAATCTTAAGGAATTTGTGTAAATGCATTCTTGTTTTGAGTTTTTTTTCCCTGCGTGGTCAGTTCCATCATCCCACTGGATGGTTTGTTTTGTGGCGGTGACTAGTTGTACATATAAATTATGTTCATGCGTGCTGTAATAAATCTAAAACTACAAAGGCAAACCGACCCTTTTTTCCACTGAGCACCTGCCCCAAATGTTTCGGCACACCACTGTATTAGGCTATACAATAAAATTTTATAAACCAGCTGATATGTGATGTGAACAACATATAAAAATGCTTTCTAAATGCTGGGACAGATTTAATATGGTTATTTGGCTTTTTATTCACCTTCAGACATCCATTTATTCATGGGTTTAAATAATTATTCTCTGTGTCATTCCAAGTTTTTACCCTTAACTTAACGTTCTTTTTATATGAGGAGTATTTGATAGTTGCCAACATCTGGTGTGAATTCTATGTCATTGTTTCTATACTCCATCCAACAGGGAGGGAGCCTTCCTCCCTCCCTGTTGGATGGAGTAAGGGAGAGTCAGGTTTAGCCTAAACCGGCTCAGTTATGGTTGACGGTACCCCAAACACACCCCTCCATTTCTGCTACCTGTAGGACCCTTCTCTGTTTCCAGGTTATAATCAGTCTGACAGAGAGAGTATCCCACTCTTGTGGTTTTTAGTCTAACAATGCAATCAGTGGGACCCTCGTGGCGGTTGCCCTTGAAACGACATTGTTGAAAAATAAGCGCCGTTTTAAAAATATCCTGAATGAAACACTTCTGTGTAGTTATGTGCTATAGGCTTAGGCTGCTGGAGGATCATAATGACCACTTTTACCCTCTCACTAATCTCACACTCTCTCCAATTTTGTGTTATTTGCTGTATTTCAGCTTTTTAACTTGTTCTCTTCTTGTCTCTTCCTATGAATCTACACCTGCCTGACTCTGTGTCTACCTGTGACACTTTCTGGAGAGGGGCATCGTCCAGGACTTTTGATGAAACAACTAATGCTCACCCTCTACCGATGATCCACATGGCCTGTCTTAATGTTTAACCCTTTCTCTCTCGTGACATGGCTACTGACGAGCTTTTACTGTAAACTAATTAAGTGCTGTTTTCAGACTCTAACCTTGAAAACATGGACCAGAGTTTATATTTCTTTCTTTCTGGTGAAACGACTAAAGAGCTACAATCCATTACATTTACTTTTCTTCCATAAGAAGTACTCTGGACAGTGCTTCTTTGTTCTCTTGTGCTCGGCTCGTTTTCTCTCTAAACACGCCAGTCGTTCGTGGCAGATGCCGCTCACACTCGGGCCTGGTTCGGCTGGAGGTTTCTTCCTGTTAAAAAGGCGTTTTCCTCTCCACGTGCTACATGCGATGTCAGATGAGGCGGATGCTGCAAAGTCAACGCCAGTGACGTCCACTGTCTCTACTGCTCATCCGGGAGGAGGGAATGCGGCTAGGCGCTGACGGATGCAATCTGCTGGGTTTCCTCTAGACAGAAAAAACTTTTCATTCCAATTTGAAATAAAATAACGTGAATCTGACTGCACTGTTCAATGGTTAGGATTTATTGGAATGTTTGTACCTGACTTTTGTGAAGTGCATTGAGACATGTGTTGTGAATTGGCGCTATATAAATAAAACTGAATTGAATTGAATTATATGGTTGTTGAGAATAAGTGAACAGATCATGACATAAATCAACAGACATAAGAAGCAACAATGCAAAATAATGTAACCAAAGCACCTAAATTTTTCTTTATTAAAAAGTGACTCAGTCAAGGCTGAAGTCAAAAAACTTTCTAATATACATGATGTGTTTCAGTGTTTCCTGCAGATGTTAAGCAGATGCTGATGGTTGAAGAAGAAGCTCCTGTAAACCACAGACCTTGTGCTGGCCTACATGACCCAAAGCTCCACCACATAAAGGAGGAACAGGTGGAGGTCTACACCAGTCTGGGGGGAGAGCGCTAATGGAAGGGAGGGATTGTGCATCAGGTTTCCATCACTGACCCCCATAAAGAGGGGGGGTGATAAACAGTCCCCTCTCTTCACGCTTTATCAAGCCCAAATTTAAAAGGGAGAGCGCCCCCAAAGACATCGAGGGGAGAAAATCCATCAGGATACAAGATCATGGATTTGGTTCCATTTCCCAGAAACTGAAGACACTAGAAGGTGAAAAGGACGTGATGTAAAGAACCCCGTCCTGGGGCTCAAACACTTGTCAATTTGGACTAAAATAAAAAGGACATGGAAAATGACGGGAAAGGAAAAGCAGAGCTCCTGAGTCGAGGGAAAACAAAAACAAACCCCTTTTAGCCCCCGATTTGCTGAAAAATTTTGTTCACTGGGGGCTTTCTTCAGAAAGACATATACATTCAGAAATGGGATTTTAACTCGCTGGAGGGAAAAATTTTTTAACAGAAAAAGAAAAATGGGGAATCGTCTTTTAAAAGTTCAACAGGAGTAAAGGGTTTGGGGGGAATACTGTGGTTAAAACCCTTTATTGGAAAATGCACTTTAAAACAAACTAAGAGAACCACACGGAGAGAGACCCTTTTTTTGATCTATGTGGGCAAAGATTTACTGAAAAGGAAAATTTAAAAAGACAATGAAATCCCCTTGGGGCAGACAATTTTGTTGTGATCTATGGGACAAAGATTTAGCCGACAAGATAGTTAAACACACAATGAGAACCACGCTGGGGAGAGACCTTTTGTTGTAATCTATGTGGACAAAATTTCTGAAAAAAGGGAAAATTAAACAGACATTAAGAATCCACTTGGACAGACAACTTTTTGTTGTGATCATGTGGACAAAAATTTTTGCCCAAAAGATGTTTAAGGGACACACATGAGAACCCCCACGGACGAAAAATTTCGTTGTGATCTTATTTGGGAAAAGGTTACTGAAAAAGGGAAATTTTAAAAAACACACATGAGAAACCACCGGGGGAAAAAACCCTTTTGTTGTGATCTATGTGGAAAAGATTTAGCCAAAAAAAGTTTTAAAAGCACACTTGAGAATCCACACGGACAAAACCCCTTTTGTTGTGACTATTTGGGGCAAAGATTTACTGAAAAAAGGAAAATTTAAACACACACATGATAACCAACTGGAGAGGACCTTTTGTTTTGTCTATGTGGACAAAAATTTAAACCCAAAAAAAAAATTTAAAAACATGTCATCCACATGGACAGAAACCTTTTCTGTGTGATCATGTGGACAAAGATTTAGCCCAAAAAAGGGCATTAAACACAACTTAGAAACCCCACTGGGCAGAAAACCTTCTTTTGATCTATTGGACAAAGATTACTGAAAAAGGAAGTTTAAACCAACAGAGAGCACATGACAAAACCTTTTTGGTGACTATGTGGACAAAGATTTTGGCCAAAAAGGACATTTAACACACACATGAAATCCACACTAGAGGAAAAATGGCTGTTTTAAAGCCCAAACAGATTATGGTCGCTGAAAAGTCCACAATTTTTTGTTAGCCTCATATATGGCTACAACTCCGCATTCAGCGCCATAACACCCTGCGAGGATGCAATTAGTTGCTTTTCAGTTTGGCCTAATTAAGAAACAAAAACGGAGTTTGGTTTTCACTTTGGAAATGTGTTTTAAAAATCTTTAGATGTTACAATACAAAAAGCGGAGTTGTTTTTTTATAATTCATTAAAGTTTTTTATAGAATAATACATACACTACGGCCAAAAGAATAAGCACTTTTTTACTTAAAGGGGCATTTTATTTTATGCATTTTCATTGTAGATTCTCACCAATGGGAAAAAACTTGAAGGGAAAAACTGGAGTTTAAGTATAAAAAAAAAAAATTGAAAAACAAAACATTTTTATATTTTGGGTTACGGGCTTTTTTTTAGATTAACAGCCTTAAAATAAAAGCTATTTTTTTTAAAATTTTTTTCATTTTAGATTTTTCCCAAAATTGTATTAAAAAGTTTTAATACAATTACATATGTATAATTTTTGGGTTTACCGTAAAGGTAAAAGGTTTACCAAACCTAGTCAGGAGAGGGTGATCAGAGGGATTTTAGATGTCTTGTCTTTTTCCAAATGAATATTTTTTTGGGGTTTACCTTTTTTTGCCCCCATTTCAACGTTTTCTCAATATTTTTCACCCCACACATTGCTCTATGCCCACGACGGGCCACGTCATTATTATCCCAAAACAGCAGCTTTTTTTATAATTGGGTGATGCGGGAAAAATCCTTCAATGGCAACTTTTATGTCGTGCGGGCCCCGGGATTTTTGCTTTTGCCCCTTAAAAACTGTTATTTGGTTACAGCCCGGGGGTTTTTAAAGGTTGCGATTGCAAAAAATTCAGTGAAGTCAGGTTGTTTCCCCCTTAGCAGAGTGTTTTCATGTCCCTACCTGCCACACAGGGGCACCCGGGTTTAATTTTGTGTAAAAAGTGTAATTTTGGTTTAAAGTCTTTAGACATCATAGCTTAGGTTTAGTTAAAGTTTAAGTGTGATTTTTAAATGGGAGCCTTTCCCCCACTCCCTAACACACAGACAAAACAAAAATAATGGGAAAAAAGAATTTCACCCGAAAATGGGGGAACAGTGAAAACATTTTTTTCCCCAATTGGTTCTTAAACGTCCAAATTCCCGGTAAATTTTGGGTTTTTTGTGATGTAAAGAACCCGGATGCTTTTATTTTCCCTTTTCCCCTTGGGTTTTTGGACACCCAAATTCCCCCCTTGTGGGGGGCAATAAAGGATTTTTACCCTATTCTGTATTAAATACTTATTTACGGGGGGGGGGACCGTGAGTTTTTGACAAATTTGGACGCGCTCGGGTAGTGGGGTCTCGCCAATTTTTAAATTTAATATGCCATTTCAACAAAACCATATGAACGAAATTTTTGGGGAAATTTATCCATTTAGCAGTTTTGAAAAATTTTTGTAGGGAGAAACAGACCGTCAAAAATCCCCCGGTAAAAATAATGAAAAACACACCCCGACGAAGACAAGCCTGCATAAAGCCTCGGGGCCCCGAAAGGGAGACAAGACCCAGTGGCCCGCCCAACAGTTTGGATAAAAAAAATGTGCAAAAAGGGAATATCACCCATTTAAAGGGGGAGGAAAGGCTTTTAATGTCGGACTTTGCAACAAGATCGAGGAAAAAGATTCAGAGGTAAAGTACCCCTTAAAAAAAGGGGGATAGCTATGTTTGGAAAAAAAAAAAAAGGGGTCGGCATTTTAATCCCTAATCACGCAAAAAAACCAAGTTTTGAAAAAATTTTAACAGCCCGTTTAATGACATTTTCAGACACAATAAAAGTGCGGGGAAGGGAAAAATTTAAGGGTCTCTCTGGGCAAGTTGAAGCACTAACGAAAAAGGGCCTTAAAATTTCAAAACGACCTGGCATGATGGCCCCCCTTTGGGCACTTTATTGTAAGGACTGCACTGCTCCCACGCTTATGGGGGTTATAATGCAAAAAATTTATTGTCCATCAAGATTAACTAAAAGGGGGGCCCAAAGGGGATATGGTTTCTTCAGGGACCTGCCACCTGAAGTCGAAAGACGCCGAGCCCTTTCCCCCCAGCCAGAAAGATACTAGTGAAAAAACCCGGGGTCGAGTTTAAAACTCCTATTCCCGGTAAATTACGGGTGACCCCAAAATTTGGAAATCAGAAAAGGCTCTTCACGGGAATCCCGAGGAATCCCGCAATGCGACTGGGCCCATTTTTCGTCACCAAGGGGAGTTGAGGGAAATTTACTATAAAAATGGCCCCGGGGATATGTGAAATTTTCCCCGGGGGGGAACTAAAATTTGAGGACCCCAAAAAGATGAACAGAATTCACGGCATTCCCGACGTTTTTTTTGGGTTTTAAAGGCTACAACTCATTTTTACTGGTTTAAATTTTTTTTATAAGAGTCTCCTTTCTCATTTTTTTTTTAAAAGCTAAGTTAATAAATGGTTCTCCTGGGGAAGTGGACAGGGGGGTTTAGGCCCTTTCCCCCCATTTCCATGGGGTTGCCACTCAAAAAATTTCTTCAGGGTCCATATGCACATTTAACTCGACGGATGGTGGCTTGGGGAGGGGGACTGGAGGTTGTGTTTTGTGGTCCCATTTTTTTCATTTGACTATGAGCATTCCTAGCTTTCGTTAGAATCAATGTAAAACCCCAGTTTATTAAGGTTTTTGGGTTATCCATATAACTGTGAGGGTACCAGTTTTTTAAAATTAGATCAGGGTTTTTTGATAAGAGTTTGGGGGGATCAGCCCCCTTTGGGGGGGGGGACTAGTTTTTGCCCCAGGTTTTTGAAGGTAGGTTTTTCCCGTGGGGAAGCAGGTTTTTTTTTGGGGTTTTTTTTTTTTTGGTTTTGTTTTTTGTTTGCCCGAGGTTTTTTTTTATGGTGCGCAAACCCCGGGCAAGGGCAGGGTGGGTAAAAGTGCCCGCTTAGGACTCTTTGCATAGAAATAGAGAAAAAATGTCAGGATTTACAGGGGGGGAACAGGTGTGCATTATGCTAAACATACTAACCCCAAAAAAGGGGGGACTCAGATTTAGGAAGAAATTTGACATTTTGAAAAAACGCAACAATTTAAAACCCAACAGCGTTAAAGGGGCAGATACGAAAATTATATGTAGGGAAAAAGCTGCCCAAACCCTCTGAAAAAGAAAAAACAATAAAATTTTTAAACTTTTTAAAAATCAACTCAGTACACCCTTTTGCTGAAAAAAATTTGGGGTTTGGGGAAAACCCCACCAAAATGTTGCCCAAAACAAATTTCGGGAAAAGGAAAGTGACAGAACTATTTATAAGAAAAAGATCAGGAGCTTTTCAACCCAAAAGTTTAATTCACAAAAAGATATTAAAGCTTTTCGCCAATTTTTTTATGAGGTTTTTATATAGTTTCCCAGGCACATTCGCCGGAGGGCTATGAAAAAGTTCAAATATTCTTTAATTAAACCCAAAATTGCGGTGTTACGGCCCCTGGGGTCTTGAGGGTGGCAGGCTCCCTTTTTTTTTTCCTTTTTGTTATGAGATTCAGCTGTGGGGGCACACCCTTTCCCGATTGGCTTTCCTTGGGGGACTACAGGGAAAACAGCCGCGCCATTTTGGGCCACAGAGAATTGCAAGCCAAAAAGATGCTAAGGGGGCCCCCCCTGAACATAAAAAAAATGCCCATGAACATTCTCCCAGGCGGCAGCTTGGGAGGAAGAGGGTTTTTTCAGCTGTCACCCACCTTTGGTGTTTTTTTAAATGCTTTGGGCCCGTTTTTTGGAAAATTTATTGTCCCCTTTTTTTCTGCTAAAGCATTTTTTACTTTTTTGTGTTTGGCTTTCTCAAGCTAGAACTCATGGTTGGAAAGCTTGGTGCTTCCCCTTTTTTGAATTTTTTTTCCTTTTGGGTTGCTTGAAAATCTTTGGGTTGACTTTTTTGGGCCCTTTTTAAATTTTCTTTGCACTTAATATTCCCCAGGGTGTTTGCCCCCTGTTTTTTTTTTTTTGTTACTTGGGTTAAATTGTATTGTTTTTTTGGTTTTGGAAACCCTCCTTTTTTAATTAAAACTTTTTAAAAATTTTTTTTTTTTTTCCCCTTGTTTCCTTTGGGCACATCATTAGGGGACCGCCCCTTTAACCCCCAGACCCGTTGGGGGGGCGGAAAATAATGGCGGCTCCCTCGGGGTCCCTCGTTAAAAAAGGTTCCCCGTTCCAAAGTTACAAAGGGTTTTTTGTTGTTTTCCAGCAAAACCCTGCCAGTTTCATTCGGTTCCCGGGGGCACTTTTTAGCTGATTTTCTTTCTTGAGCTTATTGATAGTTGCTGCAAGTGCGAATTGCTGCAAATTGTGGAGGCCCTTTAAGCTCCAAGTCCAAAACAGGGCCTTAAAGGTGACCTAAAGGTCTCCTTTTTTTTAGAGAGGGCCCGAAACTGCCTGAGGCGGGTTCGGTGCCGATCAAAAAAGGCCCTTTTCTTTTGGAGGACCTCAAAGATGGTTTCCAGAGGGGAGCATTCTTTTTTGATAAAAAGGGGGTGCTGCATCCAAGGCCCAAAAACTATACATTTACGTGAGTTGATACTTTTGGAAGCCTTTAAGAAGTGCCCTTCCGGAATTTGGTTTGGGGGTGGGATTTTAAAAGAGGAAAAAGGGACCACTCTAGCTGGGGTGCTGTTCTTGCTGATGGTATGTGCTTACCCATAAAACATCTTTCATTGTTAATGAAAAAAACGGCCCGTTAACTCTGTGCCGCCGTCCCCGATGGTTAAAACCCTAAAATTCCCAAAAAACGCCGTGAAAGTTTCAACTGTTTATAAAAACCCGGTCATGTCACGCTGGGTTGTTTAGTTTTTAAAAACCCCCTAATATGGGGGGGCCTAACTGATCCAGAGAGGGAAACAATCAAAAACCCAACCTGTCACAAAAAAAAAAAAAAAAAAACAGGGGCAATTCTCGCAGTCCACAGATCACCACTCCATCCTCTCGAAGTATGCCAACACAACAATAAAACACACACATCGGCTCCCAAAACGTAGAGGAGCAGCAAAAGAACAACAAATGGACGTCATACAACTAACTCACAGCTGCCCCCATTTGCTTACTTATCTAATACTCAGGAGGTACCCCAGTGGCAAGCCGGGCAGCCCCCATACACTAAGGGGCAACCATGCCCAACGGAAACAGGAGGTGGTTTTCCCTTCCCTCCGGGGGGGCCAGAGGGACAGGCAAGGGACAGGCCCTAGAAACCCGGGCGGTGGTTCCCGAGCCCTGGCCCAGGAACCCAGTCCCCACAAACCCCCATGCACCCTCCGGACGGAGGGGGCTATGTACAAAAAGAGGGGGTCCACATGGCCAAAACCAGCCCGCCAAAACCAGGGAGGCCGGCCAGGACCGGGAGCAGTCCCGACCCCCCAAACGAAGCTCCGAAATCCTGACCCCCATGAGTCTCCCACCCCGGGGAACCCCAAAACATGAGGCCAAGCCACCAGGGCCACCCCCCAACAGGGGACACCCGATATCGGAACACATATCCCCGAAACCCAAAACGCCACGAATCCCCCCCCCCCCCCAACAGGGGCACCACCCCCACAGGTGTGGGAAACTCCATAGGGGGGGGGGGCCGAAGAGGGGGGCCGGATTTGAAGCCAACACCCACCAGCGCAGCCTCCCACAACAGCCCGCCTCCCATCCGCTCTAAGACACCCCGCCACACCCTGCTTTCCCCCCACCACACAGCGCGCCGCAAAACGGCCCAAGGCCAAGGCAAGGGACCCGCGGCTAACACCCATTCCCCGCCCACGGCGCAAAACAGGGTGGACCCCAGCCGAGCACCGCACCCACCAGGACCCCCGAAACCCCGCAAGCATTGACGGGGACAAAACTCACCCAACTCAAATTCCCCGGGGCCAACCACGTTTGTCCCCCCCCCGCCCCACAAATGCCCCACTCAGCCACAAAAAAAAAAAAAGAAGGGGAAAAACACTTACATTCCTTGTCACTGCAACTGCCCAGGGGCGGATCGACCCCACTATCCCACGCTCAGCGTCATCATCGCCGCCCCAGCCGTCAAACAGCCGAGCGACCCCCACAAATCCCAGGAAAGTGGATACAAACCCCTCCAACCCCAGGCTGCAGCCCCTCCACGGACACCCCCACCCACCGCCCGATTACCCCCCCAACACAACAGAACAGCAGAGCAGCACACCACCAAGCCTGCCCAAACCAGCGCCAGCAAGGGGCCCCAGCACCACCAGTACCACGAGGAGGGAACATGCACCAGGCCATGGCAGGCCAAACCGCTTCCAAGGCCAAGCACATCATCCCCCCCCCCCCCACCCGGCCGCCCCAGGTGCAGTCGCAAGGATGCGCTCCGCCGCCCCACCCACCCCCCCAAACCGGCAACCGCAACCAGCAGCGGGCTGCCCAACCCCCATGGGCCAGACAGGACCACAAGCACAGCAGTGTGTGGAGAAGGCCACGCAGCGCACCAGTTACCGGGCACCCTGCAACCCCCCACCCCCAAACCCCGGGGACGCCCCAGGGCCGCCGGCCACCCGCCACCCCGCCATGCGCACCACGGCACCACCAAGTAGGTCCAGCCTTTTGGTGTGTCAAGCCCCTCATCGGAGCGGGCCCCATCCAAATTCAATGCCGGCTCCGAAGGTCCCCCCTACCCAGAGCCCGGCCACCCCCCCCAGCCGGCAAGGAACCAGGGCCCAACGCCAGGGGCCGAGATTATCCAAGGGGAAACCCAAAGCGATCCCGAAGACGAGAGAGCGAAACGCCAGCCCCCAGCACCAGACGGTCCCCAAGAACCTCACCCCAAACTCAGCCCAACCCCCGGGACTAGAAGGGCCCACTCCCTCTCCCTGCCTCCGGAACCACAGATTGGGAAATAGCACAAAAACGGGGGGTGTGAAAAGACCCAATGTCCCTTGTGCCCGCCCAGCTCAAATGGGTTTTCTTGGTGAGCGTTCGTTGTTTGTAGTGTTCGTTTATTAAAAAAAGAAAACGGGTGGGGAAGAGGGTCTGCCCACCCACCCCCCATTTTCCGGATCCCTCAACGGTCTACATGCAATTAAAAACCCTTTAGAGTCTGAGCGGGGCAGGGAGCACAGGAGGTTTAGGGCTACGGAGGATAAATCCTCCATCTGTGGATTTGCCATGGAGTGGCGGGCCGCCCCCCAAGGCCTACATCTGAATGTCCGTGAAAAAGGTTTTATAAAGTGAGGACTGTCTAAGTTGCTACAATTTTTAAAAGTGGGGGGCCACAGGCGCCATGGGACCTGCAGAGTTGGAAAACCCTTGTGGGCACTCAAGGGCGCACCCGCACCCCCCAGGCCCCTCCATGAGGCATGGGGTGGGGTTTGGTAAAACGGTGATGGAGGGCGGAGGGAGGGTGTTCCGGCGGAATGGGGAGGGGAAAGGATTCGGGAGAGCCAACACAAAAAAATGGCTCTTCCCAGGGAGCCAGACCAATCCCCAAGCTTGACCCCGAATAGGCCACCACCACCGTTTGCCAGGAGTGCCCCAAAAACCAAAAGGAGGGAACGAGGGCGCGAATAAGGCAACATTACTAACCGGGTCAAAAAGGATTAAGGGACCAAGGTGGTAAACAGGCCCGAAGGAACCAAAGCTGAAGAAAAAAACCAATCAAACCGGGATTTTTCAAAACATCCGACAGGACAAAAAAACATTTTGCCCAGAACCATTACCACGCCTGCCATGAGTAACAGCCCTGCACAAAGGAGAAGACCAACCCGGAGGGCCACCAACCCGACCACAAAACAAAAAAAAAAAAAAAGGCAAAGAGAGCCTCACAGAGCCAAAAACCAAACAAAAACCCATTCCGTGGATCCCAAGGACCAGTCACCAACCCCACGAGACCAAACCCCCGGGACCTCCGCAACACCGGCACCGCCCTCGAAACCACATGGCAAGACCCACCTCCGGACAAGAACCCCCTTCCTCCCACGACAGAAAAAAAAGGGAGGGACCAGGCATGTTTCAAGTTTTACCGCGGAAAAAAACCCAAAGACACAAGGACAACCGAGAGTTCGAGCCGGAAACCCCCAGCGCTCAGGAACCACAAACACAACGGCGACAACCCATCAAAGGCATAACCACCAATCCCCACACCCCAGAAAGGAAAATATATACACCCACCCCAAAAATTTTTGGAACAAATCCCAAGAGCAAACAGAAGGAGGAAGACGTTGGGAACACCAGAAGTTGTAGAACGCCCGCCTCCCACACCCCACTCCCAGAGGGACCAAGGACCCCCTCCGGGCGCCCACGTGCCAGGACACACGAATAGCGTGCCCACTTGAAGGGAACAAAGTGGAAAAAAAATAAAGGAAGCCAACCTGCACATGAGATTGGAAAAAAAAACCTAAACATGCGCAGGTAGGGGCCCCTTATAACGGCCCGCCAATGCACCAAAGGCCCGCCGAGGCACAGGGCCTGGTGATACTCCCGGAGGGAATGACAGCAGGCCCACAAAAAAAAAAAAACAAAAAAAAAAAAAAAAAAAAAAAAAATCCACAACGAACCGGGGGCACATTACCGCCAGGACCCAAAAGGAGACCGCCCTAAAGGCCCAAGCCAGGGGTAACCACCCAGCCGAGCAGGGTCGATTACCCGGCACCAGGAACCCACCGATGACCGCCGCCCCAGAGCCACCCCAGACCACCAACACCCAGGGGAAGGAGCCAGGGGACCAACCAGGGCCACGTGGGGGACCTTTAATATGTCCGGCGGCGCAGGCGGGGACTCCCGCTAAGAGAGGCCACCGCCATGCCATGCTACCAAAAAATGTCTTTCCCCGAGAAGAGCTGAAGAGGACGAACCAAAAAAAACCCCTCCCCAGCGAGGGACCCACACCCCACCAGCAGCCAGGGACCCCCCCAGCGATCCCCGACCCAGGGGAACACCCAAAATGACCCAACCACCAGACGACCCACACGAATCCGCCACCAAAACGGCCCCCCACAGAGGACGAAGCCCTAAAGGGGACAACCCCACCCCACTAGGTTGGAATGGAGCCGTAAATTTTAAAAAAAGGGAAGCCAGACGAACGGATCAAATCGTGATGACGTGAGGAGGCGGCACGTGAGAAGGCAGTCTCAAGGCTGTATATAATCTAAATAAGGGGAAAAAAGTTATCTCTACTGGATTTAACTATTGTAAAAAGTTTTTATTTCTTCCACGATTCATAAGTGGAGGATAGTTTTTCTTAGCGAATGCATTAAGGCAGGTGGAATAACCAATGTGAAACTGGGAATTTTGATCTCTATGAAGGGTTGAGAAGCATCATCTAAGTGTATCCCAACGCAAGCCCAAAAATTTGAAGGGTTTTTCTTAAGGTGAGAAAATAAGTTTACATTATTATCAAGGGACGCACTTGATTGATTAAGTCTTCAACAATATCCGGAACCAGAAACCTTCATGGGGGCGGGTATGTACATAAATCCCAATAGACAAAGAGATAACTTTAGGTGCCATTGTGCGGGATTTAATAATTGAGTTGCTCTAGGTATACTACTTCGGTGAGCAGGTGTGGGGTAAAAAGCAACAAGTTATTATGTAGAAAGGTGTGCCCTAAAAAGCCACCTGATCACGGAAAGCAAAAATCCTGGATGTGGACCTTGCCTGTTATTTAGAATATAACTCTATGAAGGAATTTTATGTTTGTAATTAAATGCGAAAAAACGTGGGGTTTTTTACTTGTCAGTATTTAAAAAGTTCTGGGGACATAATCATAGAGACAGCAAATGTATGGTCAAAAAAGTTAAACCTGCTTAAGTCACCTCCACATTTTTTATTTTTTATCGAGTAAAACATTAGCAGAACAGGGAAAAATTTGATTTTCCTCTTTTAGGAACAGTTGTAGTTGTCTGTTATATTTATAGGACATTTAAAATTAGATATTTTGGGGGGGTGTGAGTCTTTAGGAAAAGCTTATAGTACAACATGAGGCCATTATATGTAAAAACCCCAAACGTTATGTTTTAAGGGACGTAACTGTATAATTTTTTTATTTTATGAGATTTTAATTTGTGATGTCTAAAAAATGGAATTCTAGTGGGCCATCCCGTATTGTGAATAATTTAATGCTGTTGCGTGGGATAAAAGGGTCGATGAAGAAACTGCAATTCCTTCCACCAAAAATATATGTTCCAAGGGGGTAATTCAATTCCTTTGTACTCCTCCAATTATGGGAAAAAACTTAATCATATTTATTTTTTTGTAGGATGTTCAACGGATTGTTCCAGATGAGGAGTGTTACGTCTGCATGGGCATCTTAGTAGTGAGGACGCTGTCATTGTGTAGGAATAGTTCCCAGACATGATGTCAGAGAGGGGAGTGTGGCATGCGTTTGAGGCCGTTTTGGAACGCATACTGCCTTTTTATATATTGAAAGGCTTAAAATAAATGGTTATGATCGGAACTGCCTAATATATTATATGACAATAATGTTCTGAGTTTATCACGTCTAGGCCAGGGAGAGGTTCATTAGAGACTGTATTTAAAAAACCAATATTTTTTGGGAGATGTAATGTAGCCATGTTTAGCTAAGAAGGGGAAACGTAAAAAAGATGGAAAGTTAGGAGTGCAGATCTAGTCACACCTACCCTTTAATCTTTATGGGTCTTGTTGTAGTTGTTTTTTAGGCAATAACGGGGGGGCTTTATAGTCCTTTCCAGAGAAATTTACGTCGATGGAGGAAAGAGGTCTACTAACAAAAGATTGTCTAAACCAGCTCAAGATGGGACGGGTTTATTCGAAGAAATCCTGAGAAATAGAGTAATTGATATTTTATTGCGCCCAGACCATCATTTAGTTAAATTAAAAAAGCAAAAAACCCTGCCTCAGACATGAGGGAGGGATTATTGGGGTAGAGAATTTCCCATCTAGCCAATGATCATCCCCACTTTTTTTAAGAGTAGGGGGTATCGTGGTGTCAGTTCTTTGTTAAAACTGCCAAATCTAGGAGGGGACACAATTGGATGCCCAAATATGTAAATAATTCCCTGACTGTAGTGTGTATAATTTAGGAAAAAACAATATGTCGACTAAGAACAATATAGGAATTGGTACGAACAGTCGAATGTGTTATAATAAAAACCAATTTATAGGGAAATGAAGTCTGAAATTCGGTTGAGGAAAAGAATTTATCAATCCAATTACATGAATGCTGGACAGAGGTAGTATATTGCGAATTGCTGGGAGAAAAGAGTAATGTAAAATCATCTGCATAAATTAAAAAGAGGGACATATTTTATGTTGCAAATGTATTCCTGCATTATTATGGGCCTTTAAATACCTTTGTAGATTGGTACCTAGATTGGGACTTGCTGCTATAGGTTCAATAAAAAATAGCAAAAATAATAGAGGGGAGGAAAAGGGGGGGGGGGAAAAGGTGGGCAACACCCTGGCCTGGTTGCCCCTCTTGAAGAACAGGAAAGCAGCGAGAAGATGTGTTTATGGTTTTTTGTTCTTGATACACATGGTCCGCTGGGGAAAACTGTTAATAATTTTTTTTATCCATTTAATGAAAAGAGCTTTTCCAAAAACCAAATTTAGTCAATGTTGCAAAAACGCCCACAAAAAAAAACACGAAATTTTATCCAGGTTAAACTCTAATTCAAGAATGCTTTCTTTCTGCATCTAGGGAGATGAAATAGTATTGGGATATCTCAAAATTATTTTTACGTTGTAGGAACTAGTCGATTAAAATTAAAAAGTAAAATCTGCAGAGCAGGTGAAATTAGTGGCATGAATTGCCTACCTTATAAATGTAAAAAAACCCAGGTTTCGGGGTTTCGGCCGATGTGGATTATGAGGGGAGTACATTTTCTAGTTCTAATTGCGAGGGGCTTGCTTTAAGATTATTTTTTGATGGCCGACCAGTTAATAAAAGGGATATGGGTCGGTAGCTTGGAAGGTAAGTACTGGGTACCTGTATATCCTAGGTTTGTGTAACAGGGAGAGCTGGACGTTGGCAGAGAAAATATGGAATTTCAGTTATTGGCGGGAAAGTGTGGTTGCCCATTATTTTTAGTCGATTTTCCTTGCCACCAAATGCTTTTGGAAAATACTCGGGGCCTAAAATATATTCCATGAATTCTTTGGAAAACACTCTTGTATTGGGGGAATCCATCTGGGCACCTGCCGAGCATATTTTATATTTAATTGGGGCATGGCATTTATTAGGGGGGAAGCCCTATCATTGGTTCCCCTTATCTGATTTTAAAAGCCAAGTACACCTCTTGAGGGGGGACAAACTTGGGTGTGGAGGTTCCCCATTATACGAGAGCAATCAACAAGTCTCAAAGGGTTTTTCTACCTTTCTGTCAAACTGAAGGAGTTGCACATTATGGTGGGATATTTATAAATAAACACGTTCTTAGAAAGGGGGATCAGAGGGATGGGTTTTTATGTCTCCAAAAAGGACCCAGTCCACAGACGGTTTACGGTAACTCAAAAACTTGTCACAGGATATTTTCCTGTTGCTGTTTGCCCAGATTTGCCTATAGATGGTGTGGCTATGTTAATGGGGAACGACATTGCTGAAGGTTTAGTACTCCCAAGTTTGGAGGCTTTAGACAACCCCTTAAATCAGACAACCCCAGACTCTTCAGACCCCGGGCTGTGTGGTCACCTGTGCACAGGCACGTAAAGACCCAGAGATTTCCATTTCTGATTCTGTTTTGATGTCTCCATTTTCTAGTAAGGGTGATGCACAACCCAAAAGTAACAACATGACGTTACTTCCAGATTCGGTGGTGTTGGAGGAGCCTGGTCCACTCTGGGAACAAGCATCCATCCCCCTGACCAGACAACATTTGTCATCAGCTCAACAAGCTGATGAAACATTACAAAGATGTTTCAACAATGTGGTAAGTGCTGAACAAGCCAATAAAGAGAAACAAGCTTATATTGTGGAACAGAGTGTCTTAATGCGTTAGTGGTCTTCATCAGGTGCGGGAAGTTCAGACTGGAGTAAAATTAGGCAGATTGTTATACCAACCACATATAGACAGAAAGTTCTATCTCTGGCTCATGAAAGCCAGTGGTCTGGTCACTTAGGTGGGTTACCCAAAACATTCCAACTTCGTTAAAGTACTTTTCTGGCCTGGAATGAAAAGTGACGTTTCAAAGTTCGTCTTAGTTGTCATGTGTGCCAAATTACAGGTAAACCAATCAGTAATACCACCCTGCTCTTTTGTGCCGATTCGGTGATAACCACCCATTTGACCACGTCATAGTAGACTGTGTTGGACCTTTACCCCGAACAAAGTATGGAAATCAATATTTTGGGCCCCCAATTATGTGTGCCGCCACTCGATTTCCCGGAAGCCATCCCCTTTGAAAAAAGATTACAGCTAAATCTGTGGTTAAAGCCCTGACAGTTATTTTTTGTGTTTGGTTTACCTATAACTCTACAAACAGACCAAGGAACAAATTTTCAGTCCAAGTTTTTTCAGACAGGAGCTAAAACCTTAAAAAATTAAGCATGTTGTTTCATCGTTACCCCCCAAGTCCCCGGGGGGTTTTGGAAAAGTTGGCACAGACCTTAAAATCAATGCCCGCAAATACTCTCTGGAAACTGAAAGAAGTTGGGATGAGGGGGTTCCATTTGTATTTTACTGTAGAGAGGGTGTTCAGGAATCCCTTGGTTTCAGTCCAGCAGAATAGACTTGGGCACACACCCCGGGGCCCTTTAAAAGCTTTAAAAGAAAAACCCTTTTTGTTCCTGCAAAGGTTTACGAAGATGTGATTAAGTTGTGCAAACTTTTTGGGAGCGCCTGTGTCAAGTAATGGTCTTCTAGGAAAGCATTAACTGCCTCAAAGGGGAATGAAGCATCCTATGATAAAACCTCTTTCAAAAAGTTTTTTCAGTAGGGATCAGGTTTTGCACTCCTACCTGTTCCTGGCTCTGCCTTGTCTGTCTGCCAAATTTGATGGCCCTTATGAAATTCTAGAGAGAGTAGGGGAGAATGATTATGTCATTGGTACCCCTAATCGGCGGCGCAAAACTCGTGTTTGCCATGTGAACATGCTTAAGTTGTACCACTCTCGACCTCCTCCGGAACCTAGTGGGGTGTATGCTCTGGAACCTAGTGGGGTGTAAGGCTCCAGTTGCGGTCACAGCACAACTAGAAGTAGATGAGCTAAACAATCCTGATGGCCTAAGAATGAATTATCCTATCTGTTCTAGCCCCCGCCTTATAAACTCAGACATGCTGAAATCTCTGCTTGACCATTTATCCCTTGAACATCAAAAGGATATAATGATCCTAATTAATGCGTACACATGCTTATTTAGTGATGTAACAACACGTACAACAGTTCTAGAACATGATATAGATGTTGAAAATGCAAAGCCAATCAAACAGCATCCTTATCGTGCTAACCCCACAAAACGTTCTCTAATGAAACAAGAAACTGAATACCTGCTGGAACATAGTTTAGCCAAACCCAGTCAAAGTCCCTGGAGCTCACCTTGTTTGCTAGAAACTAAGTCGGATGGTTCACCACGCTTTATCACTGACTTTCGTAAGGTAAATTCTATGAGCATGCCTGATGCCTATCCTCTCCCCAGGATCGAAGACTGTGTGGACAATATCGGAGCTGCCAAACATCTTACAAAGTTGGACCTTCTCAAGGGTTATTGGCAAGTCCCCTTGACTGAAAGAGCTTCTAACATTTCAGCTTTTGTGACCCCAGATGACTTTTTGCAGTACGCTGTCATGGCGTTTGGTATGTGTAACGCTCCAGCTACTTTTCAAAGGCTGATAAATAAAGTATTGCGGGGCATCCCCAACTGCAGTGCTTATTTAGACTAACTAGTGGTGTATACAGAAACCTGGCAGGAACATCTGCAAACATTATATCAAATATTTCACAGTTTGGCCCAAGCCTCTTTGAGCCTTATTCTTGCGAAGTGTGAATTTGGCAAAGCCACTGACATATTTAGGCAGAGAGGTGGGACAAGGCCAAGTCCGTCCCCTAAATGCTAAAGTTGTGGCAATTAATGATTATCCCACACCAAAAACACGACGTGAGCTTCGTAGATTTCTGGGCATGGTTGGTTATTACCGGAACTTTTGCGGAAACTTCTCCTCAGTGGTTCAACCGTTAACAAATCTACTTAGCCCAAAGACTGATTTTGTTTGGTCAGATGACTGCCAGAATGCTTTTGAAAGTGCTAAGTTCCTTCTATGCCACACATCGGTACTAGCTGCACCTGATCTGACCCGACCTTTCAAGCTAGAGGTGGATGCCAGTATGGTTGGAGCTGGTGCAGTGTTGATTCAGGAAGATTTGCAGGGTTTAGATCATCCTGTTTGCTATTTCTCCCGCAAATTTAACAAACATCAACTGAACTACTCCACCATTGAAAAGGAAACTTTGGCTCTGTTGTTGGCTCTTCAGCACTTCCATGTTTACCTGGGTTCTGGTACTTTACCGATTGATGTATTTACTGACCATAATCCATTACTATTTCTTTCACGCATGTACAACCACAATCAGCGCCTTATGTGGTGGGCATTACTTTTACAAGAATACAATCTGAACATCCGACATAAGAGAGGAACAGAAAATGTTCTCGCCGATGGCCTTTCCAGGATGTGAGCATGGGTTTTTTTTTGTGTGTGTGTGACATTTTGTATTCACAAAACTTGGTTTTGTAATTTAAGGGGGGGGAGTGTTACGGCCCCTGGCCTCTTGAGGCTGTGCAGGCTCCTTTTCTTTTTCCGTTTTGTTATGCAGATTCAGCTGTGGGGGCACACCTCCTGATTGGCTGCCTGGAGACTGCAGCAAGGCAGCCGCGCCATTGTACCAGCAGAGAACTGCAAGCCAATCAGATGCTAATGAGGCCCACCTGCAACATATAAAATGCTCCAGTGAACATTCTCCCAGTGGGGCAGCTTCTAGGAAGATGTTTTGTTTAGCCGTCCCCCACCTTTGGTGTTTACAACTGCTTTGGGCAGTTTTGGAACATTTATTGTCCTGTTTGTTCTGCTAAAGCAGTTTTGACTTTGTTGTAGTTTGCTTTCTCAAGCTAGAAGCTCATGGTTGGAAAGCTTGGTGCTTCCCTTTTGTGAATTTTCGTTTCCTTTTTGGGTTGCTTGAACATACTTTGGATTAATTTGTTTGGACCCTTCGTAATTTACTTTGCATTTAATATTCCTCAGGCTGTTAGCCCTCTGTGTTTTTTTGTGTTACTTGGGTTAAATTGTATTGTGTTTTGGTTTTGTGAAACCCTCTTTTGTAATAAATCATTTTACATTCCACTTGTTTCCTCTGGACACGTCATTATGTTACCGCCCCTGAACCCCTAGACCTGTGGGGGCCGTAACAGTTGGAAAGTGATCAGAATTCCTTGGGAATAGAAATAACCGAGGAAGGAAGAAAACAATTAATTCCCTGAAGAATGGAAAGAGCCCAGGACCAGACGAGATATGTAAAGAGTTTTATATTAAAATATCTCTATTTCTTCTCAGGATGTATATGAAGTCCTTGGAGGATGGCAAATTACCACCAACACTGAATGAAGCTACAATAACACTTATTCGAAAGAAGGGGAAGGACTCAGAGCAGGTGGGCTCATATAGACCAGTGTCACTATTGAATTCTGACTTGAAAATTTCGGCTAAACTCTGGCTTTGAGACTCAGTCCCCTTATAACCAAACTGATACATTTGGACCAGACCGGGTTTATCCCAGGCAGGCACTTATTTCATAATGTTAGACGCTTACTTAATATCTTGCATTCCCCCAGACATCCCAAGGAAGATCTTTTCATTCTGAGTCTGGATGCCGCAAAGGCTTTCGATTGTGTAGAATTTCCATATTTATATGGTGTATTAGAAAAATTTGGACTTGCAACTAAATTGATTTCGTGGATAAAGTTACCCTAACCTCCCAGAGTTCTCACTAATCACACATTGTCAGAGTCAATTAATCTATATAGAGGGACCAGACAGGGGTGCCCTCTTAGCCCCTTGTTGTTTGCATTTGCACTGGAGCCATCAGCAGCGACCATTCGTACAAATAAAGAAATTCATGGTTATGACACAGATTACACGACAAATAAAATATCATTGTATGCGGATGACATTTTGACCTTTTATTACTTGGCCAAAAACTTTTATACCTGTTTTATTAGAGACAATTGATTTATTTAGCTTGTTTTCTGGATATAGAGTGAAATGGATAAAGAGTGAACTGATGCCAGTGCGATGCAGTGACCCAGGTATACTAGAATGAACCCCATTCAGATTGGCTAGGGAGAAACTCACATACTTGGGATTAGAAATTACAAGGGAATTAGATCAATTATTTGAGGCTAATTATGTGGCTATATTAAATAAGTTTAAAACCAAACTGGAGTTCTGGAGAAACCCTCCCTTAATAGGTAGAGTGAATGCAGTTAAAATGGTCTGTCTGCATCAGTTAATGTACCTCTTCCAAAACTTACCCATCTTCGTAAAAACCTACTTCAAAAGGCTGGATTCTATGTTTCTTTAATTTATTTGGAATTACAAAACACATAGGATTGGAAAGGGGCATCTGTGCAAAAGTAAAACAAATGGTGGGATGGCCCTTTCGGATTTTATCAGATATTACTGGGCGGCAAATATCCGATCCATTTCCTACTGGCTGGATGAGACAGTGGTGCTCGCCAGCTGGTTGGACTTAAAACAGGCAGATTGTTTTTCCCTATTCGATCGGTGCTATTTGTCACAATCTGTGTTGTGCTACTGTGTGTGCCTTCCTGTTTTCCCGGAGAGGCTTTGCTGGTTGGCGTGGTGTGCGGACTGTGTCTGCACACATGTATCCTATCTTGGCTGGAGCATTTTTAAGGAGCTGCAGGACAAGCATTCTTCGCCTGATGCTCCACGTTGAGTGGTAACTCAAACCTTTCGAGATACCAAGCTCCCTAGTTTTTGCCAAACCTTTGTAATCCAATGTCTGACTCTGAACTAACCCGCTCGTGTCTTTGCTGCTCTCAGGTTTTGGACCACAACCCTGGATTCACTTCTTTCACCTTTTGGACAGAAACCCAGGACCTAATCTACCTGCTGCCTCTGCAAGCTCTGTCCAACTCCTCCAGCCTGCCCGCTCTCCACCTTTACCGGGATTACTCCTTCTGACCACCCTGACCGCTGGACCACGGATTCCAGGCCGCTGGACCACGGATTCCAGACCGCTGGACCACGGATCGTGCCTTGACTTCCTCGCTCCGAGATCAACCTACCAGGAGACCACAAAACTGTGAACTAGAATTCAACTACCCGAGACTGACTTCTTTTGAGATAATTAAACTTTTTGAACTTACCTGTGTCCTCGTGTGATTCTGCCTGTGGGTCAGGAAATTCTCTGCTAATATGACAGAAGCATCAGGCCAGTATGACCACCAGAATCGCCCACTAGGGGATCCTTAGAACCATCCCAGATTTCCCCTCAGCAGGATTCACGTTTCAATTTGCTTTTTGAACAGAATTACACCGTGCAGCGGTTAGACCAGCTAACCACTTTGTTTCAGGGTTTGTCTAACCACCTTCTTTCTTCTGCTCAACCTCCTCCTACAGCCGGAGAAACTGCCGGTCCATCTGAGTCTCCACCCCAGGTTCCTCGTCTTAGGGAGGTGCCGTCACCTACTCCCGAGCATTACGCTGGTGAGATCGGAAGATGTGGAGGTTTTTTGCTACAGTGTTCTCTAGTTTTCTGCAGATCTCCTCACTCATTCCCTGACCATGCCTCCAAGATCTCTTATGTTGTGGGACTACTCCAGGGGAGAGCACTCAGATGGGCAGAAGCTAAATTTAATGCACAGTCACTTTGGAACCAGGCGTACCAAGATTTTGAAGCAGAGTTTAGACAGACTTTTGGAAGTTCTGAGTCAGGTCCTTAGATAACCCGTAAACTCTGGGGGCAGAGTCAGGGGAGCTGAACTGCGGCTGAGTTCGCTATTGACTTCCGTACTTTAGCAGCCTCTTCTGGCTGGAATAACCAAGCTCTTAAAGGAGCATTTAATCATGCATTAAATGAACAACTCAAGGATGAATTGGCTTGCAAGGACAAATCAAAGAACCTAGAGGATTTAATTGCCCTGGCCGTTAAGGTTGACAACAGACTCCCGGAGAGGAAAAGAGAAAGGAGGCAACGGAGCCCTTTAAGACCCACCTCCGTGCCTCCTTTGATCCCCAAACCCCAGGGTTTCCAGGCTCCTGAGGAACCTATGCAGATTGGGCGAGCCAGGCTAACTTCAAAAGAGAGACAGCGGTTTTTTGATTGTATATTTTGTCTTTACTGCGGCCAGGCAGGCCACTTTGTGGCAAATTGTTCATCCCGGCCAAAAGGGGGAGCCCGCCAATGAGAACGGGAGTCTTGGTGGGTGATCAGAACACACAAACCTCCCGATTAACACTTCCTGCATCAGTTATTCTGGACAAGGACTCTTTTCCGGTTCAGGTGCTTGTGGACTCTGGTTGTGAGCAAAACCTTATTGATGAAAATTTGGTTAATCAACTCAACATTCCCACTGAGATCCTACCCAAGGCTATTTGAGTGGCTGCCCTGGACAGTAAATCCCTCTCCCACATCACTCATAAGACTGTTTTCGTTGAACTTGTGATTTCTGGCAACCATCATGAGAAGATAACTATATGTTTTTACCTCTCCGCAGTCCCCCATAGTATTGGGTTATTCATGGTTATCCTTGCACAATCCTCAGTTTAACTGGACTCAGGCTCGCGTTGAGTCATGGAGCACATCTTGCCATTCTTCCTGTTTACTGGCAGCTCATGTGCACCCCATTCACAACAAGGCCTCCAAGGTAGAAGAGACACTCGAATTATCTAATGTACCTGAGGAGTACCATGATTTAAAGGAGGTGTTTAGTAAGCCTAAAGCCCTGTCTTTACTTCCACACCGACCATATGACTGCGTAATTAACTTCTTTCCAGGAGCCACTCTCCCCTCCGGCAGACTTTATAATATCTCCAACCCAGAAAGAGAATGCATGGAGAAATATATTAATGAGTCTCTGGCCGCTGGAATTATCTGTTCATCCACCTCCCTACTAGGGGCGGGATTTTTCTTCGTCTCCAAGAAGGACGGAACTCTCAGGCCTTGCATTGACTACAGGGGGTTAAATCAAATAACTGTTAAAAATAAGTACCCTCTGCCACTCTTAACCTCAGCTTTTGAACCTGTTCAAGGAGCCACAATCTTTTCTAAACTCGGCCTGAGAAACGCCTACCATCTGGTCAGAATAAGAGAGGGTGATGAGTGGAAAACTGCCTTTAAAACTCCTGTTGGTCATTTCGAGTTTCTGCATTAGTTAAATGCACTTGCAATTTTCCAATCCCTCATAAACGACGTGTTGAGAGACTGTTTGAATCAGTTTGTTTTTGTGTACCTGGATGACATTTTTGATTTTTTCCAGAACCCTTGAAGACCACAGGTTACACGTCCGACTGGTACTCCAGAGACTCCTTGTAAACCGTTTATTTGTAAAAGCAGAGAAATGTGATCCACTCTTGATTATACTAGCAACATCAGGGAGCATTGGGAACCTACAGAATTGGCAGCGCTGCCTTTTATCCTGTGGTATCCTTTGTGGAAAAAACGGAGACACCTACTTTTAAAGCATGGTTAACAGCACTGACTGATACACTACACCTTGAAAGAATTTGTTTTTCTCTTGGTGGGAGGCTAGAAGACTTCAAAAAGATGTGGCAACCAATTATCTCTTTCTTGGGAAAAGATGTGGGACAGCCTGAGTAGCACAGGGTGGGTGAGGGAGGGAGTTATTGTCATTTATACTTTTTAATAATGTAAATCTTGTATACTTTTCTAATTTTACTCCCATTTTTTATTTTATTTATTTATCTTTTTTTTTGAGCACACCTTTGTTACTCATATTACAAAATAATGAAGCATTACATGTGCCAAGGTGGTTGTATTTTTGATATACTGTCGGCTTCAATAAATATATTTGAAATATTAAATGCTTATTTAATATAAATGTAGTTGACATAGCATCTGTCAAGTTCAAGTATGATCCAGCCCACATTATCAGCAATGTCTGGGTCTGTGCATGACTCCACACTAAGTGCTAGGCTTGCCCGTGGTGAGTTTATACACTGCTCAAAAAATAAAGGGAACACTCAAATAACACATCCTAGATCTGAATGAATGAAATATTCTCATTGAATACTTTGTTCTGTACAAAGTTGGATGTGCTGACAACAAAATCACACAAAAATCATCAATGTAAATCAAATGTATTAACCAATGGAGAGGCCTGGATTTGGAGTCACAGACAAAATTAAAGTGGAAAAACACAATATAGGCTGATCCAACTTTAATTTAATGTCCTTAAAACAAGTCAAAATGAGGCTCAGTATTGTGTGTGGCCTCCACGTGCCTGTATGACCTCACTACAACGCCTGGGCATGCTCCTGATGAGACGGCGGGTGGTCTCCTGAGGGATCTCCTCCCAGACCTGGACTAAAGCATCCACCAACTCCTGGACAGTCTGTAGTGCAACGTGACGTTGGTGGAGAGAGACATGGAGAGAGACATGATGTCCCAGATGTGCTCAATTGGATTCAGGTCTAGGGAACTGGCGGGCCAATCCATAGCTTCAATGTCTTCATCTTGCAGGAACTGCTGACACACTCCAGCCACATGAGGTCTAGCATTGTCCTGCATTAGGAGGATGGTCTCACAAGGGGTCTGAGGATCTCATCTCGGTACTTAATGGCAGTCAGGCTACCTCTGGCGAGCCCCTGGAGGGCCATGCGGTCCTCCAAAGAAATGCCACCCCACACCATTACTGACCCACTGCCAAACCGGTCATGCTGAAGGATGTTGCAGGCAGCAGATCGCTCTCCACGATGTCTCCAAACTCTGTCACACATCTGTCACATGTGCTCAGTGTGAACCTGCTTTCATCTGTGAAGAGCACAGGGCGCCAGTGGCGAGTTTGCCAATCCAGGTGTTCTCTGGCAAATGCCAAGCGTCCTGCATGGTGTTGGGCTGTGAGCACAACCCCCATTTGTGGACGTCGGGCCCTCATACCATCCTCACGGAGTCGGTTTCTAACCGTTTGTGCAGACACATGCACATTTGTGGCCTGGTGGAGGTCATTTTGCAGGGCTCTGGCAGTGCTCCTCCTGTTCCTCCTTGCACAAAGACGGAGGTAGCGGTCCTGCTGCTGGGTTGTTTCCCTCCTACGGCCTCCTCCACGTCTCCTGGTGTACTGGCCTGTCTCCTGGGTAGCGCCTCCAGGCTCTGGACACTACGCTGACAGACACAGCAAACCTTCTGCCACAGTTCGCATTGATGTGCCATCCTGGATGAGCTGCACTACCTGAGCCACTTGTGTGGGTTGTAGAGTCCGTCTCATGCTACCACGAGTGTGAAAGCACCACCAACATTCAAAAGTGACCAAAACATCAGCCAGAAAGCATATGTACTGAGAAGTGGTCTGTAGTCCCCACCTGCAGAACCACTCCTTTTTTTGAGTGTGTCTTGCTAATCGCCAAAGATTTCCCCCTGTTGTCTATTCCATTTGCACAACAGCATGTAAAATTGATTGTCAATCAGTGTTGCTTCCTAAGTGGACAGTTTGATTTCACAGAAGTTTGATCTACTTGGAGTTATATTGTGTTGTTTAAGTGTTCCCTTTATTTTTTTGAGCAGTGTATATAGTCATAGTTATAATAATTTCTAATTACCAATTGCTTCTCTAACTAAAGACAATTGTCCTTTTATTTCATTAATGGTTCTTTATTGCCTGCAAGTGAAAATACATTAGTTTTTGGTTAAATAAATAAAATCATCCAGCTGTACGGGCACCTCATCCACTTTTAACTGTTGCTCCAGCTGTTGTATTTTACCGAGCCCGGCAAGTGTCGGGAGGTTAAAAAAAAAACAAAGTTGATAGAAATCCGTCCTCACACTTTATTAAACTCTGCTGTCGGTTTTGCAATCTCTGCACGCAGATTATTCAATGACATCTGTCAAGAGTTTGAACGCATGGCTCACTGCTGCGAGGTAAGTTCAGTGGATCTGTTGTCATATGTACCGCCATGTTTTCATCAGCACACTTCACAGGTTCCACTGAACTTGCCTTGCAGGTGTGGGCCATGCGTCCAAACTCTCGACAGATGTCACTGAGCAAAACTGAGAGCTCAGTTTAGTGAAGCGTGAGCACGGATTTCCACCGACTTTGTTTTCTTTTTTTTTTTTTGACCTGCGGACACTTGCCAGGCTCCATAGTATTTCAGTTTTACACATTAGAGTGTGTACACTCTTTACACATACACATGTTACCAGGGCTGCTCTGGGACTTTCGGATCATTGCATATCCACCTCATCCCAACTTACAGACAGAAACTAAGAGCTTCCAAACCCGTGGTTCACACTGTTAAGAAGTGGACTGAGGAATCGAAGCAGACACTACAGGCCTGCTTTGAATGCACAGACTGGACTGTTTTTGAAACCTCAGCCACTGATTTAAACGAACTAACTGATGTGGTGACATCATACATCAGTTTCTGTGAGAACATGTGTGTGCAGACCAAGACCTTCTGCACCTTTGGGAACAACAAGCCATGGTTCACTACACATCTCAGGAATCTGCGCAGGGACAAGGAAGAAGCTCACAGCAGTGGTGATTGGGCGCGGTACAGGCAGGCCAGGAACAGACTTACAAAGGAGATCAAAGCAGCCAAGAGAAGCTACAGTGAGAAGCTGAAAAACAGCCTTTCTACTGGGGACACTTTGGCTGTATGGACTGGTCTGAGAAACATGACTGCCTACAGAAGCCCCACCACCCTTCCTGAACAAAGTCCTCGCCTGGCTAACCGTCTGAATGGCTTCTACTGCAGACATGACAAGAAGCCATTCACACCTCAAACCAGATCCTCCACATCCCATTCAGGAACAAATTCGACCAGTAAAGCAACCAACCCCCTACCTTCAGATCCTCTGCCTGCACTAAAGATCTCTGAGGAAGATGTAAATAGGCTCTTTCAGCGCATGAAAACAGAGAAAGCTGGAGGACCTGATAACGTCTCCCCATCATGCCTGAAAGCCTGTGCAAATCAACTCGCTCCAATCTTCACCCGGATCTTCAACAAGTCACTGGAGAAGTGTGAGGTCCCCTCCTGCTTCAAACAATCCACCATTATCCCAGTGCCCAAAAAAACCACCATCCTAGGATTAAATGACTACAGGCCTGTAGCCCTGACGTCTGTGGTCATGAAATCCTTTGAGCGGCTGGTGTTGAAGCACCTGAAAGACATCACAGGCCCTCTACTGGACGCCCTGCAGTTTGCTTACCGAGCAAACAGGTCGGCAGATGATGCTGTTAACTTGGGTCTACACTTCATCCTGCAACACCTCGACCGCCCAGGGACCTATGCCAGGATCCTGTTTGTAGACTTCAGCTCGGCCTTCAACACCATCATACCAGACATCCTCCACCAGAAGCTCACCCAGCTCAGAGTCCCAGCCTCCACCTGTCAGTGGATCAACAGCTTCCTGACGGACCGACAGCAGCAGGTGAGAGTGGGGAGCATCTTCTCCCGAACCAGATCAATAAGTACTGGTGCCCCCCAGGGGTGTGTTCTATCCCCACTCCTCTTCTTCCTGTACACAAATGACTGCACCTCAGCGGACTCGTCCGTGAGACTCCTTAAGTTTGCAGACGACACCACTGTCATTGGACTGATCCAGGACGGTGATGAGTCTGCATACATACAGGAGGTGGATCGCCTGACACACTGGTGTAGTCAGAACTGCCTGGAACTAAACCCACTCAAGACTGCGGAGATGGTGGTGGACTTTCGGAAAACACCACCTCCATACACCCCCCTCACCATCCTCAACAACTCCGTGTCGGCTGTAGATCTTAGGAACCACCATCTCTGAGGACCTGAGATGGCCTTCACACATAGACACTGTTCGAAAGAAGGCCCAGCAGAGACTGTACTTCCTGAGGCAACTCAAGAAGTACAACCTTCCACAGGAGCTGCTGGTCATCTTCTACACTGCCATCATTCAGTCTGCCCTGTCTTCATCCATCTCAGTGTGGTTTGGCTCATCCACAAAACAGGAAAGGTCCAGACTGCAACGGATAATCAGGACTGCAGAGAGAATCATCAGGGCTGACCTTCCCTCCATCCAGGACTTATACAGGTCTAGGGTCAGGAAAAGAGCTGCTAAAATCTCTGCAGACAGAGTTTTACCTTCAGGCCGACGCTACAGAGCGCTGTTCACTAAAACCAGCCGCCACAGAGACAGTTTCTTCCCCCAGGCTGTTTCTCTGTTGAACATTTAATAGAGTACAAAACAACAGCATACAGATGTTGCAAATGCACCTTTTTATTTATTTATATATGTGTATATTTGTACATTGTAAATATGTATATTCTGTAGTGCAAAAACAAAAACCAAAGAGCAAAGTGTACCGGAGTCAAATTCCTTGTTTGTATTGTGAAGTCCCATCTTAGACTTCTGCGTGTTCGTTTATCCCGGAGAGAAAACTATACGGTTACTTATCAAAAGAAAATAACACACGGAGTCTGCAAGCACCTGTGATTCTGATAGGACCAGACTTGAGACCCGTACCACAGTTCCACGATCAAAACCTGGCGTTAACTAGGAAAAGAAGAAGACACATTATGAAAAGAAGCGCGGGAACTTTTGATCTCAGTCAAGGATCTTCCACATACATAGATGCAATAGGAGTCCCCAGAGGAGTGCCTAATGAATATAAATTAGCAAACCAAATATCAGCTGGATTCGAGAACATACCCCAGGCAGCAGCCCTGTTTGCGGTAACTCCAAACAAAAATGTAGATCGCATCAATTATATACATTACAACCTGCTGCGCCTGGCTAATTTAACCTGAGACGCAGTGGAGGGTTTAGCAGAACAGGGAGGCCCAACCTCGTTAATGTCTGTCCAAAATAGAATGGCGCTAGACATGTTGCTAGCCTAAAAAGGGGGTGTCTGCGCCATGTTCGGAGACATGTGTTGTACCTTTATCCCAAACAACACAGCCCCAGACGGATCTGTTGCCAAAGCCCTGGAAGGTCTAAAGACCCTCTCCGCTACAATGCACGAGCACTCTGGAATAGATAACCCACTGGAGGAGTGGATGACAGGCATGTTTGGACACTGTGCTTGCAATCTTACTATAGCGCACACCCCTGTGGTGTTCTTAGAAATCCGGGTTAATAATCTTTGTTCCCCGCAATAATAGTACAAACCTGCTCTAGCCCAATGGCCTATTTTGATTCCTGGTTCAGTTCTGTTACACCACTCCAGGGGTACTTGTCCTACATTAATTTTAGGAGTGGAGGTAGTAAAGTTAAAGCAGGTATATGAGTCATTACCTTTTCTCGGTATGAAAGGTCCCGGCCTGGTGGTTTTGGAGATAGGTGGAAAAATACTGGTTAATGTGGTGCAGTTGGTTGGGGTAGCTTGCTTAGTTAGTGCTAACATACAATTATATCCCCAAGTATCTTCTGGATACAGAGGAGCGGGGTCTGTTGTTAGATGAGGTCTGGCTGCAGCACAGGCAATGCAATCTGACTTGCTTTGCTCCTTGGCTGTCTGAGCCATCCATCGCAGCCATAAGTTGTCGTCTGTGTACCCTGTGGCCATTTGGATTACTTCTAGGGGCTTCAAATTGGAGTAATCCATTTTAATTACTCTCGGATCCGTTGGCGGTTCTACAGTTGGTGTATTTACTGTGGAAGAGGATTGAGCGGCTGCCTGGTTTGATGGAGGTCTGGAAAGTGGGGCCTGTCGGTTTCTCCAATTGACTTTGAGCATGCCCTCGCATCCTGTCCTGTCTGCCATACCCCTATAGTAAAGTAATCACTTTTAGGGTGGTTGTATCTGGGACCATTAATTCTCTGGAAAGACAGCAAGAGGGGGTTAACCCCTCTTCTTGGCTCACTTAACCCCAAGGCATTTCGCTGCAAACTAATTTTGCCTTTAAGATTATGTGGGACATATGCCTCACCTGGAGTCCACCCAGGTCCTGTCCAGCCGACCACGTAACTCCAACTGTTGCAGAGAGTTCAGTCTCCAGGCCGTAGGATTTTTTCTGCAGTCTAGGACGTCGCAAAGATCAAACTGAAACGTTGTGGTATCCTCAAATGTATAATTTAATTCTAATCCACCGTAATACCGGAGGCATGCATCGGTCTGTTGGATGGTTTCTCTTGCTTTCTTAGTTACCTTATTGGAGGTGGGTCCAGGGCATGTCTGGACTGGAAGTTTACAAAATATTCCAAGAATGAAAGTAACAATGCAAAACGAAGCTAAACCTATTATTCCCCACCATTTCTCTGCTCCCCAGCTTCCAAACATTGTGGAGGTTTTCCTAGTTCAGATCAGTCTGTAGTTCTTTTAGTGGGAGGGAAGCTCAACCACTCTAGTGAGAGGGAAGCTCAATCACTACCGCCTCTTCCTTTGATGTTTCCTTCTGTCTTCAGTCCTTAGGGCAGACTGACCCTGGACTAGTTTTCTCTCCACCCGGGGATTATTCTGCCCCTTCTTGGGTGGAAGAGTTAGGATTTTCTTCTCCTGTGTTTTGTCTTAGATCCTCCTGGACCTGTGTCAACGATCTCTGAGGTGGTTCTGCTACTGCACACTGACTCCAATGATACCAGGTGGCGCCTTTTCCCTTCAGCCTCACCGCATGTGAGGTTCTCTCAGTGACCTGAAATGGTCCGGTCCACCTTGGTTCTGACCACTTTCTTTTGATGACTTTCAGAAGAACCCACTCAGCTTCTGCTGTGGTGACGCCGTCTCCTGTCTCCGAGCTCGCTGGGATCTGTTTGGAGAATGCTGTAGCAAGACTGTGGAGAGATCTGTAATAATCACGATGAGACATAGATTGTTCACACTCAGTGAGACACGGTAACCTTGTTTGTGGGCCTGGAAATGGCCTCCCTGTTTGCAGCTCATGTGGGGTCAAACCATGTTTCTGATTTACCGAACTTCGTACAGACATCAGAGCTAATGGTAAGGCAGTAACCCAGTTCATTTTGGTCTGTGCACAGATTTTAGCCAATTTGGTTTTGAGGGTTTGGTTCATTCTTATAACCTTTCCCTGTGATTGTGGATGATACACAGTGCCAAAATGTTTCAATCCCAGAAGCCTCTCCACTTCCTTCAGTTCCTCATTCCTGAAATGTGTTCCATTGTCAGACCTTATTCTAGCTGGAAAACCGTGTCTGGGGATGTAGTGATTTATCAAACATTTCACCACAGATTTGCTGTCTTCCTTTTTTGTAGGCCATGCCTCCAGCCATCCAGTAAATGCATCCACACACACCAACAGATATCTGAATCCATTCACTCTCTCAGTCATGTCTGTAAAATCACTGATGACCTCCTTTCCTGCTATTGGATCTACTGGAAACTTCCCAGGAGCTGGTTTCAAGGTTGGTCTGACATTAAACTGTCTGCACATTTCACATGAGTTTATCCAATGCATTACCATGGGTTTCAAAAATGGGTGCCACCAGTGTTCGAGATTTTTCAACATTTGCCTTGTTCCCACATGTCCTACTCCATGTGCTTCCTCTAGGGCTATTTTGGTAAGGCCTGGTGGCAAGATGGGGCGCCCATCTGGGGTTCGCGAGAGTCCTATCTGATCCTCTGAGCCCCCTCTGGCCTTCCAAACTGACTTCTCCTCCGGGGAGGCCCCCTTTTTGTAATTTCGTTACCTCCTCCAGAGGGAAGGGTTTGGGGTGTCCAGTCCTGTTTCGGCACACACCATTATGTGTCTGGGGTGATATCCCGCACACTGCTTAGCAGCCTTGATCCGCTGCTTGGTTGCCTTGGGCCCTCCTGGGTGTTTTCTGCTGTCATGTCCTTTGCATTTAATGACAGCTACTTCTTGGGGAAGCAACAGAGCTTCCGCTAACTTCCTCATCTCCTGTTCATGTTTAATAGGTTTCTGTCCTGCAGTTCTAAACCCCGTTCTCAGCCACTGCTTAAGTTCTACGTGCACTGCACCTGCAAAGTGGGGTATAGACCAGGCGTGGGGGGAGCGGTCGCTGGTGGCCGTTGAGGTGGTTCATATGCTGGGGGTTTTTCAGGCATCTTTTCTGGAGTTTTGCCCTGTGGTGGTTTATTTATCATGTTGTGTTTGTTCCCTTGCCATAATAAACCCATTTGAGACCAAAACTTTTTGTCTTTCTCTGCTTTATCTCTGTTCTTTTTCCACTTCCCCTGACTCATCCAACCACTCTTCTGCCATTTCTGTTCAGCCTCGCTCTTTTCTTTTTTACTCCCGTCCGCTTTCAACCAAAACCAATTTCCAACATTCTCTCTATCTGTTAATTTCTTCCCGTCACCCTCCAACGCTTCCGGTACCTTTTTATCTATTTTCTGTACCAATTTCTGTGCCGGCTCTGCCTCGTGTGTTTTCCCAATTGCACTCTTTAAACTAGTCAATTGTTCTTCTACTGTTCTCCATAATTCTACTCTGTTTTCACCCTGGACCCCGGGTCCCCAACCACTATCATCCTGCTCTTTGTCAAATTCTCCTTCCATGTTTCCAAATCTACGCTATTCACGAGTCTTTCTGATCTGAGAGCCCGTCCAGAAAATATGGCACGCTATGTCCCGAGTATCTGGACCCTTCGAGGAAGACCTAACCTCACCTCGAGACACCGCCTCAGACCAAAAACCCTCTCATTAACACAATGCTTTAACCGCAATCAATTGTAGTCTTTGCTGTCACCGTTAGGTATTCCCAGACCAAATTGCATTCATGCAAAACTGCTATGAGAGTTCTTTACAGGCCACTCTCCATTCACTTCCTTAACAATGTCTGAAACGTGGATTATTTCTCCCCATTCAGCTCATATATTTTATCGCAAAAACCTGGTCTTGCCGAATTCCTGTATTCAGCTCATAGTTAATTGTATTACTCTTTTATCCAAACCTGGTCTTGTGGATCATTTTCTCCACTCACAGTTCAACACCTCACAGGACTTATTTATTGATTATGTGATTAACACTTATTTCATCTGTAATCTGGTTTCATGGAGACAAAACTCACATTTAACCAGCATTCATTCTCTCGTGTTTGTGCCTGGTCTTGGTGTTGTTTACAGAATTCGAGGTTTCTCACTTCACTCGGGACTCTAAGCCAGCTTCCAATAATTCTCCGTCAAGAATTATGTTGAACCGCCACGTTCGAGAAATTCAGTCACATTTATCTTTACGTTTATCCTTAATTCCTAAATTTAGCAGATTTTCCACTTACTTAGACATCAGACACCATGGAAATTTTGTCCTAACGAAAAATCCAATATGCAGAGTTTGCTTAAACAGGTTCTGCTTACCTTCTCTTTCAGTGGTAGGGCGACCGGTGTCCGATGTCTGTTGGTAGAATTCTGGTTTTAGTTCAGGTTATTTCTCTTCTTCCAGGATCACGTTGGGGTCACCAAGTGTGAAGTCCCATCTTAGACTTTTGCGTGTTCGTTTATACCGGAGAGAAAACTATACGGTTACTTATCAAAAGAAAATAACACACGGAGTCTTATCGCAATTTTTCGTTGCCTGGGCCCAGGGAGAAGCAATCCGCTCCGGAATGAGCACACGAACACTTCTGCTCCTTTTCCTGAGCCCAGCTCTTTTATTAAAGCATATGGGTGTGTTACACAAAAGCATGCACGTCTCACAATCTTTTTCATTTACATTTTACCAAAACAACCCCCCCCCACTATTCCAGATAACCTATTTCTTAGTATTTTAGCTTTAACGGTTGCTGTTGCAGGGAAGATTATCATTCTCACATAAGATTTTATTTATCTCATAGTTGCAGGGCAGGCGTTGCAGAGCTGACCACACTTCCAGTTTTTTTCTCTACTTCCCTCCGTGACCTTTTGCTCACCGTTCTTATAAGCAGTGCAGTTTCACACTTTATTTTGCACAGTCTTATAGCTCAGAGTTCATAGTTGAAGCACAAGCAGACTATTTATTTCTACAGTATGTACAAACTTGGCAATAAAGCTGATTCTGATTCTGATTCTGATTAATTGCATATGTTGAATATACCCAGTGAATGCTGTGTAATTCAGTTGGTAAAGGTTAAACAGAACAATTGTCCTGCTACTTTTAGATGCATCCTTTCTTACAATTGGTCTGTGCAGCTGCCCTAAGTTATATGCTGTTATACAAACAAGATACAAAGTTTAATTTTCACACACCTAAAAGCTGCAGGACGGGACCTCTTGAGGACTGGAGCTGTGTATCCGTGCTTAGATACTTTGCCAAAACTGATTCTGTATCATGAGTGCTCACAAATAAAAATATAAGATGCCGCTTAAATGTAAATGCCAAAACATGCTGGAATTGTGGATGTATTTATTTAACAATACGATAAAATGGTAAAAACGAGGATTGGGTCAGAATGGGCCATAAGAGACACTGCAAACAAAAGGGTTTTAAACTAGCAGCAGAAGGGTAGGAAAGTGGACCTCCTGAGTAGAACCAAACCTGTGGATCAAGAGCGTCAATTCAACATGTTTGATAGTCTGACTAATTATAATTGAGTTCTAATATAATGTGATGAGATGACAGTAGACTTCTGAAGAACACCGTCCACACTCCCTGCTCCCACCATCCTCAACAACACCGTGTCTACTATGGATCACTTCCAGTTCCTAGGAACCACCCTTTCTCTGGACCAGATGTTGTCCTGTAGAAGATGGTGTTAAGATGACATGAAAAGTGGACACAAATAGGAATCCGTACTCTGGAATCTGATTGTGGACACATCAAGGATGCCATTATACAGTGATGAATAGGGATGGGTACCTTTCACATTTGAACTGATACGACACCAATGCGCAGTAATAGAAAAATTAAAAATACCAATTTAAATGTACATATATACACAATTGACTTTTCAGTAGAATATAATGTGAGATGAGTTCAAGTAATCATGGTGTTAGGTATTAATTAGTCAACTCAGAGGAACGACACAGAGTCTCTCTTTTTCTTGCGCAAGAGGTAGCTCACACTGCAGTGCAAATCTACAAAGTGTTGGCACCCTCTCCCTTTATTTATATATGTGGTTCACACACACAGTTCAACAGACAGTTCAGGCATTTATGGGGTGTATGTGTGTCTGTGTGTGTCTGTGTGTGTGTGGGGTCAGAAGGGTTAGGGTGCATGTGTTTTGATTTTAAACAGAGAGGGAGTACAAGCAGCCCCCAGATATTACTGATAGTAGAATAACTCACTCCTCTCCCCCATTCCCCCATCCTCCTTTCTGTGGCATGTGGGAAGGAAGAGCTCTTTGTACAGACATGAGTAAACAATACAAAAGTTTTCAAACCCTAACAACTTGGTTCTTCCATATAGGCCTCCTTTGAATACATAATATGCAGATACAGTATAAAAAAAAAAAAAAACAGAAGGGGGGGGAATCATGAAAAAATCTTGACATGTACACAATTTCTGGTGTATATAAGGTGCAGAGGTGAGAAGGCAGATGGTTTGGGTTAGGGAAGGTCCTACGGTTTTCACCGCTCTGTTGATCATGTTTAGTCTCTATACTTCACACTCACCACATTATGTTATCCATCATGCCTGCTATTGTAGACCATCACTTTGATGTTGGATTATCATCTATTTGAAAGCTGTTCAATAAATGGGAGCACCCCCCAACTTATTTCCCAGTCTGGACATTGTTTGTAAGCGGGTAGTAACCTGGATCCACCCAAACCCAGAAGCGACCAAAGAGATGGAACCTGATGGTCGCTACATAATATATATATTGTGTGATTTTCATTTCTAGTCCTCTTTTAATACTTTTTAATGCTTGGACATTGCTTGAACTCCATATTTGGAATATTCCAAAGCTTCATCACAATGGTGTCATTGTTTAAAAGTTGATGCCAAGTGTTTTACATTTTGTCTGTTTTTTGTGTTACATTGTTAATAAACTGCAAATTATGCACACAAATCTCATCTCCCGTGTACTTGGTATGTACTTAAATATAGGTAACAGTTAGAAACTGATTGTTAGAGAAACAAAGTCATTCTCATAGTTTGTGGACCCCCTGAGATAGCCCTGCCCCCCTCTCTGCCCCCCCAATGATAAAAGTCTGGCTCCTCCCCTGCTCGACGCAGCTTTTAATATGTAAGCACTTATTTTGCCAGAAGTAGCCAGATTTTTAGTTGACAAGAAAGGCTTGTCTTAATGGTCTTATTCCCAAAATGCTTTGAGAAAGTAATTTTAATAGAAGAGTTTAGCTTTATATATACTTTTAGGTGTTTATCATCTGAGCAACAAGTTGAGATGCTTCCCTTAGTGCCTGGGTAAGAGACCATTGAACGTTTCTTTTCTCTTTCTTCCTGTCTGTGGCAGCTGGCACCATTCTCCACCGTAATCTGCGAACAGGTGGATATGACCTCCCAGGGGTGGGGTCAAGCATGTGGCTCATTGGCTACCGACCCTTATCACCTGATGGTGGAACCCCAGGCAGCGAGTCAGGGATTATTAATATTATTATTTTATTTCAACCTTGTTCCCTTATCAACCAGGCGCTAAGAAACTATTTCCCATTCGATATTCACCATAACTATCTTTTCCCGTATTAATTGTGAGCACACTTTTTCTCTGCACACTGTGTTGGCGCTGCTCCGTTCAGTGGTTTACAGCACCTTCCCGGACTATGCGTTTCAACATGAGCACTAATTGCTCTACTGTCGCAGGAGAATAACAAACTCTTATGAAACAATTTATGAACAATCAATATTAGTATGTAATTTACACGGACGTAGCTCCGTCCGTAGGTTTTGGGGGGTTTCTCAGGGCAATTCATTTCCGATGTAAGGCTTCCTTTCTTCCCCGATCTGAATCCCCAGTTTTCTATGAGATCATCTCATCACTATAGCCTGCTGCATTTGAGGCATTTCTGGAAGAAGCGCATCGCTGCTTTTCTGATAATGCAGCAGTGGTCAATCCCGTTAGTCAAAGCCGCTCGTCCTCTAAGGCATTCTGCCTTACCTCCGGTGCATCCTGGCAAGTCATAACTCATAACTTCATCATTCCTGCCCATCTGTTCTAGGTTATTCTATTTAATTCCTAGGTCTTCTGTTTCTCCCCATCAGTCTACTTCAATTTCTCCTTTTAAAGTCCTAAGGTTGATTGAATCCATCTCTTCATCCTTGCTAATAATAATTCTATTATTTATCAGGTTTAACCTTTTTCTACTTTCAAATCCTTTTCCTTCCCATACCCGATTTCTCACGCTAGGAGCCCCATGTCCGCATCCTGGTTCCTCAAATATTATAGGCATGTCCCCGTTCAATGCATTACGCTCCATCTAGTTTTCATGCCATTCCTTCAGAATAGGAGCAGCCACTACTGCAGCGATCCAAGGTCTCTCCCTCAGCCGCTCTCCAGCATTGGGTCGTTAGTCTTCTTCATCCTTCTCTTCCTATGTTCGACCGGATTTCCACTCCGTTCTATCTGCTCAATTTTTATCAGCTCTCAGGTAAGAGTTCCCCACAATTCCTGGTGGTGGTTGGCCTTTATTCATCATTGGCTTTGTTCAGAATCAGAATCAGAATCAGAATCAGCTTTATTGCCAAGTTTGTACATACAAACAAGGAATTTGACTCCGGTACACTTTGCTCTTTGCTTTTGTTTTTGCACTACAGAATATACATATTTACAATGTACAATATACACATATATAAATAAAAAGGTGCATTTGCAACATCTGTAAAGCTGTTTTTTTTGTATTTTATTGAATGTTCAACAGAGAAACAGCCTGGGGGAAGAAACTGTCTCTGTGGGGGCTGGATTTTTGTGAACAGCGCTCTGTAGCGTCGGCCTGAAGGCAGAACTCTAAACAGTTTATGTGCAGGGTGTGTGGGGTCTGCAGAGATTTTAGCAGCTCTTTTTCTGACCCTAGACCTGTATAAGTCTTGGATGGAGGGAAGGTCAGCCCTGATGATTCTCTCTGCAGACCTGATTGTTCGTTGCAGTCTGGACCTGTCCTGTTTTGTGGATGAACCGAACCACACGGAGATGGATGAAGACAGGACAGATTGAATGATGGCAGTGTAGAAGATGACCAGCAGCTCCTGTGGAAGGTTGTACTTCTTAAGTTGCCTCAGGAAGTACAGTCTCTGCTGGGCCTTCTTCCGAACAGTGTCTATGTGTGAAGACCATCTCAGGTCCTCAGAGATGGTGGTTCCTAAGAACCTGAAGTGATCCACAGCCGACACGGTGTTGTGTTGAGGATGGTGAGGGGGGTTATGGAGGTGGTGTTTTCCGAAAGTCCACCACCATCTCCACAGTCTTGAGTGGGTTTAGCTCCAGGCAGTTCTGACTACACCAGTGTATCAGGCGATCCACCTCCTGTCTGTATGCAGACTCATCACCGTCCTGGATCAGTCCAATGACAGTGGTGTCATCTGCAAATTTCAGGAGTTTCACGGACGAGTCTGCTGACGTGCAGTCATTTGTGTACAGGGAGAAGAGGAGTGGGGATAGAACACACCCCTGGGGGCACCAGTACTTATTGATCTGGTTCGGGAGAAGATGCTCCCAGTCTCACCTGCTGCTGTCGGTCCGTCAGGAAGCTGTTGATCCACTGACAGTGGAGGCTGGGACGTTGAGCTGGATGAGCTTCTGGTGGAGGATGTCTGGTATGATGGTGTTGAAGGCCGAGCTGAAGTCTACAAACAGGATCCTGGCGTAGGTCCCTGGTGGTCGAGGTGTTGGCAGGATGAAGTGTATACCTAAGTTAACAGCATCATCTGCAGACCTGTTTGCTCGGTACGCAAAACTGCAGGGCTCCAGTAGAGGGCCTGTGATGTCTTTCAGGTGCTTCAACACCAGCCGCTCAAAGGATTTCATGACCACAGACGTCAGGGCTACAGCCTGTAGTCATTTAATCCTAGGATGGTGGGTTTCTTGGGCACTGGGATGATGGTGGATCGTTTGAAGCAGAGGGGACCTCACACTTCTCCAGTGACTTGTTGAAGATCCGGGTGAAGATTGGAGCGAGTTGATTTGCACAGGCTTTCAGGCATGATGGGGAGACATTATCAGGTCCTCCAGCTTTCTTTGTTTTCATGCGCTGAAAGAGCCTGTTTACATCATCCTCAGAGATCTTTAGTGCAGGCAGAGGATCTGAAGGTAGGGGGGTTGGTTGCTTTGCTGGTCGAACCTGTTCCTGAATGGGATGTGGAGGAGTTGGTTTGAGGTGTGAATGGTTTCTTGTCATGTCTGCAGTAGAAGCCATTCAGACGGTTGGCCAGGCGAGGACTTTGTTCAGGAAGGGTGGTGGGGCTTCTGTAGGCAGTCAGGTTTCTCAGACCAGTCCATACAGCCGAAGTGTCACCAGTAGAAAGGCTGTTTTTCAGCTTCTCACTATAGCTTCTCTTGGCTGCTTTGATCTCCTTTGTAAGTCTGTTCCTGGCCTGTCTGTACCGCGCCCAATCACCACTGCTGTGAGCCTCTTCCTTGTCCCTGCGCAGATTCCTGAGATGTGGAGTGAACCACGGCTTGTTGTTCCCAAAGGTGCAGAAGGTCTTGGTCTGCACACACATGTTCTCACAGAAACTGATGTATGATGTCACCACATCAGTTAGTTCGTTTAAATCAGTGGCTGAGGTTTCAAAAACAGTCCAGTCTGTGCATTCAAAGCAGGCCTGTAGCATCTGCTTCGATTCCTCAGTCCACTTTTTAACAGTGTGAACCACGGTTTTGGAAGCTCTTAGTTTCTGTCTGTAAGTTGGGATGAGGTGGATAAGACAATGATCCGAGAACCCAGAGCAGCCCTGGTAACAGCATGGTATGAGTCCTTGAAAGCTGTGTAACAGTGGTCCAGTGTGTTTTTTGTCTCTGGTGGGACACTTAATATGCTGTCTGTATTTTGGGAGCTCATTAGAGAGATCTGCGCTGTTAAAATCTCCCAGTATTATAATGAAAGAGTCAGGGTGTTTTTTCTCCACGTCTGTAATCAGCTCAGCAAGATGTTTTTTTCCGCAGCAGAAGTGCAGCCATGCGGAGGAAAATATGAGCCGATTATTATGAACGAGGAAAACTCTCTCGGTGAGTAAAACGGTTTACAGATTATGGGAATGACTCCAGATCCGGACTACATGTTTTCCCCAGCACTTTTATGTCTCTGCACCAACCTTCGTTTATATAAAAGCAGATTCCGCCTCCTCGCTTCTTCCCTGATAGCTCCGCGCTGCGATCCGCTCTCTGAGCAGCTGAAGTCCGGTATCAGCAGTGCGCGGTCCGGATGTTGTCACTCAGCCATGTCTCGGTGAAGCAGAGAAGCGCTGATCTGCGGAGGTCCGAGTTTTTTACCGGTGAGAAGAAGTAGCTCCTCCATCTTGTTGCTTAGAGAGCGGACATTTGCCAGTGTGGATTGAAGGCAGTGGTTGCGAAGTCCTCTTTTGCGGAGCTTTACCAGGGCGCCAGCTCGCTTTCCCTCCTCCGACGCCTCCGGCGCAGTATCCCGTAGAGCGCCGCCGCTCCGCTTGCCAGAAGCTCAGTGAACCTCGGATGGATGAAAGATGGTGAAAAAATCCCAAGAGAGGACTCTCTGATGTTGAGAAGTTCCTCTCTACTGAATGAGACCACCGAATTGTGGCCCGAGACCACAGTACTGTGGCTCGAAAAACATATAAACACACAAAATACAAAAACAAGGAGAGAGCGAAGCTCCGAGGCTGCCATCGTCGGCGCCATCTTGATTAAATCCGTTCAATCGTCATGTTACTGTTTTGCAGGACTCTTCCCCTCAGCAACTGCCAGTCTTGCCTAATTTTCTCCCTCACTCTAGCTCACCTTTGTTCTTCGAAAAGTACTTTTCCATTTGTTTCGCCCTTCTTTAATTGGAGGCCGATTATTCCTTGTCTTCTTATGCTTTCATTAGAGTACGTTTATTCTCCCTCCTGCTTTCTGCCTTAACGTTCAATTTATTTTCCAACCCTTATTAATAGATCTTTATCATAGCTTTATTTCTTATCTTCATCTGGATTTCTTTCATAACTTTTTCAGCACTCCATAGGATTTCCGAAAATTTCTTCATCTCATTTAGTTTTCCCCTTTATCCAATCCTATTCCTCATTTCAATTATACTTCTTCTTCCCTTTAATTACTCTCTCATTTCCTGCTTTTATTCCTTCATTACCCTGTTCTTTGCCTAGCTGATCTGTTCATAACTTCATATCTTTATTCAAAAATTCTCAGCGGAATATACCTCTAATCACGCATCGCCTAAACGGTATATCCAACACCTCCTCTGCTTCTCAATTATCTTCCTTATTTTATACCTTATTTACAAACTTCTCTTTTCTGCTTTAGTCTTTCCTGCGGCTTTCGCTTCTTTCATTTTCCTATTTCATCCCACTCTCCTTAGTACTCAATTAGGCCTCGTCACGTCCTTGACCTTATTTTTTGGGGGGAAGACATCTCTAAATATAAGCTTTACAATGTTCATCCTAGTTCATATCATTCTCAACATTCATCTCTTCCTCCCAGGTCTCAACGCCAAAGATATAATTACGTAAATTTCACATCATTAAAACTTTTCTAATTGCCAACCCTCTCTTTGTGAGTCTTTTCAGATTGAAATTTCTATGAACCCAGAGCAGAAAGACAAACACTGTCCCCGGACAGTATTCACAGCGCATCACACTCTGTTATGTTACAGCCTCATTCAAAAATTGTATTAATCTCTTTCCTCACATTTCTACAAACTAATATGATGTATGTGTAGAATTTTGGGGATAGAGATTAATACAATTTGGAAAGAGGCTGTAATTTAACAAAATGTGAAGCGCTGTGAATACTTTCCTGATGCTCTGTAAGTATTTGTTCATATATCTCAAGTCATATCGTCACCACACTATTAGCCACTGTTATCACACATCGCAGGTTTCCCTAATATCCTGCAGCCCTATTAACTAGTTTCTAAGCAAACTTGTATCGGTGTTGAAGGACAACAAACCAATCAAAATGGCGGACGTGGGTCGTTCCCACCGAGTAACGAAGCGTTTACATTTTAAGTCTATGGGAACATTTGGGCTTTAAGAAGCTAATCCATTAGTCACCTAAAATGTTCCTAAACTGTAACTGACATGAAAACATACAAACCTAATCTGTGCAGCAGAACTTTAGGGTTGAAACCAGCCTCCAGGATGTTGAGACGCAGCTGATCTTCTTTGTCCTCTTTAGCTGTTTGGGAAATCTCTCCCACTGCTGCACTCGGTCACCGTTTGAGCTGCTGTCTCCACATCTTTGTTGTTAGCTTCTCTTCAAAAGATCCTTTAACAGTTACTGAGTAGTTAGAACTCGGCTAAGATCCAAACTCCGGCAACGTTGGTTACGTACTGTAACCTCAGATTCTATGAGTATAGGCGCAGCCCTTTAAGGCTATCGCTAGTGGGTTTATCCCTTCGCGCGCAGCGCAGCACTGAAAACTTTAGTCCACGCCCACCTGCTGTGTGGGCCCCACGCCGGTCCGTATAAATAATGGTGAGACCGGACAAACGGCTCCCAAATAGCTTTTTCTTCAGCCATACAGGAACCAGTGAGGCCCAGAGCTTAAAGGGCTCCGTCTATACTCATAGAATCTGGGGTTACAGTACGTAACCAACGTTCTATTTCATATAGGCTTCGCCCTTTAAGGCTATCGCTAGTGGGTTAAAGGCGAAGCAGGATGTAGTCTATGCCTCACTGGGTCCATCCAGACCACAACTGAAAACATCTGCTCGCATTATGACATCAAAACTCAGCCTTCTGAATGTGTAATTACGCACTCCAAGCGTTCTGCGCATCACAAAGAACAGAGAATATCTCTGGTCAGTGAAAAGGCTGAGATAACAGACCTGCTGCTGTAATAGGAAAACGAAGGTTACGAACTGTAACAGAGTAACAATGAGCAGAGCAGGTCAAAAATCTCCAGGAGTAAAGATGCAGCATAATAAACCTCGTGTGCCACAGACAACACAACAGAGGAGAGTAACCTCTGTTCACACGGAGGCTTAATGAAATACAGCCGCAGTGACAATAACAGCAGAAGTCACGAACCGTGGCTGATAATAATATTATGGGACCCTGCTGCTGCATGCAGGAAGGGTGACTCAATAATAAACGCAACGAAATAATAATCATTCTGTCAGAACCCTGAGAACAGAGTGAGTCATGGAGAAACCTGACACATCTCGCAGGTAGAAACAAATAAATGAGCATGGAGATGACCATGAGGCTGCTGTGCAGATGTCCTCCACCGTCATACCTCCATGCAGAGCTGTGGAGGATGAAATCCCCCTAGAGGAGCGCATCCTCTCTCCACGGCAGCTGCCATGGGCGACCTGACACCAGCTGCTGCAGGCTCGGAAACCATGGCCCGCTTTTGCGCTCGGGGGCTCCGAGAATCACTGAGAGCTGTTCCTCTCGGATTCGGTCCAGGAGCCGCGGGATCAATGGAACTGGTGGAAAAGCATAAAGGAGCGTTTTCGGCTACGGGCTGTGAGCAAAGGCGTCCACTCCTAACGGTGGATCCTCCCGTGGGCTCAGTGAGAACCACAACTGGCATTGTGCGTTCTCCCGTGTAGCGAAAAGATCCACTGCTGCTTTCCCAAATCTGCTCCAGATCTGAACAATCAGCTCGGGGTGGAGACTCCAGTCCCCGGGACGAGGACCACCTCTGGACATGATGTCTGCTCCTCTGTTCAAGACGCCGGGGATGTACACTGCTCTGATGGAGAGCAGGTTGATGCGCGCCCAGCACAGCAGCCGTCTGGAAATGTTCAGCAGCTGAGCCGAGCACACACCTCCCTGGCGATTTATGTAGGCTGCTGCCACTCTGTTGTCTGTGTGGATCAGAACATGCTGATCCCGCAGCAGAGGAGCAGAATGCTGTGTCACCTTCCACACTGTGAGAAGCTCCAGCACGTTTATGTGGAGAGACGTGGTCTGGCCACTGTGCTCCCACCGCCTGAGACTGACACGTTCCTCCCCATCCCGATAGGGATGCGTCTGTGAACACTGAGACGTGTGATGCAGGTCTGCTGAGGGGAACTCCCTCTGACAGAATGCGGGGATTTCCCCAGTGGGCCAGGTCGGGTCCCACTGAAGGAGGGACTGAGATCATCCGCCTCTTCTGACGCACAGGATCTATGCGCAGGCGGATGAACCATTTCTGAAGACGCCTCATATGAAGCAGACCCAGCGGAACAACCACGTGAGCCGCTGATATCATTCCCAGTAATCGCATAAGTGACAGAACTGTCACTACGCTGTGAGGTTTGAGACGGAGGAGAAGCGCTGACAGCGCGTCTGTTCTCGGCTGAGAGAGCCGGGCTCTCATTGTGGCTGAGTTTAGCTCCACCCCCAGATAAACAATGTTACGATGTTACTTTTTGAATTAATTCTAAAGAAATCAACTAAATCTAATTTAACTTTAATTCTTTATACATTTTGAATTAATTGTTGTCTCTCTTCCTCATATTTTTACAGTACATGCTCTATGGTTTAATCTATTTCACATTATTCACATTTACTATTACAAGGTTTCCCTAAAATAAAAACTCCTTGCCATTCCTGTTTTTCTCATTTCTCCAGTCTTCTTTGAATTTTATAAAACCAATGTCCTTTCTTTTCTTTCTCCCATTCATTTTGCCATTTATCCTTCATTTTCTGTTCAATTAACATTTTTATTTCTGTTTTACTAACATTAATAACTAAATCTAAAAAATTTCTAACAGTTTCCCTTTTGTCCCCAATCTACCAATTCTTTTCCTTTTAACACCAAAGGCGGATCCATAGAAAGTATCATTAAAACCCTTATGTTTATTCAAATAATTTTTGGAATTTCTATTAAAAATCTTGTCTGTTTTTCTAAATGATTTCGAAAACTAATAAGATGAACTAGAATCTAAACAAAATGTGATTTTAATATTTATTTCCTCAACCTTTAAAGGGTAATAAATATGTAAAAATTTCTCCTGTTTAATGAAAGTCAATTTTTATTCTTTACTTTTTTAAACTTTGAACTTGATACAGAAAGTTCCAATTTATTTAAAAATTTTTTTAAAAGCATCTGTATAAATTGGAATATAACCTAATTTTTTTGATAATCTTTTCTATATGTAAATTTAAAAAAAAATTCCTTATCCTATTTCTCTTTTTCCAAAAAGAAAAAATCACCATGGTACGGGAATATTAAAGGGGTTCAGATAATGGAACAGTTTGATTAAATTTTTAACCTATCATTTGAATTTTTTATTTTTCTTTACAACCCCAACCCAAACTTCTAATATCTTTTACCCTTTTTCCCGGAAGGTTTTTGCTTTTAGGGTTGGATGATCCTCTCCGTGACTTCTAAATTTAGACCAATAATTAATGAAATTGCTTCTTCTAATTTTAGCGGATTTCTCCCATTTCAACCAATAACGATGCTGCTGGATAGTTTTAAAACCCGTGTCGATCGCAAATCACTAGAAGAAAGTCCCTGACCGATACAGGAACTGTCACGAACTGACTCTGACGCCCCCAAGCTATGTTATAAGGAAGCGTATTTGAAACTGGATGCATCTGGAGGAGCCCAGGAAGCTCAGGCTGCCAGCAATTCAGTACCGGGGGTTGCGTTGTTGGAGTGCTCCGGTCGAAAAACAATTCGGGTTTGGGTCGATGACGCATTGTTTATCTACCAACTGGCTTTTTTTTAATTTAGGAAGAAACATTATTTGATCTTGGAAAAAGGCGGTGTACGGCATAAACTGGTATGTGAATGGTTCAGATGAAGTACAGCTAGGAGAGGGGAAAGATGTGGATTTTGAGGATGGAAACCCGGTAGGTAGGGGGAGAGAAGAGGTAGATGAAAAAAAAGTAAAATGAAGAGGGATGTTTGAAATTCAGGGTAGCAAGCGAGAGTTGGAAGGAAGCAGCTCTGATGAAGAAAGAATAGTCAGAAGGAAAAATACTGAGAGAGGAATTTAAATAAAATAAAATCAAGGAATGAGGAGGATCACAATAACCTGAGCCCGATAGTGATTTCTAGAGAAATAAAAAAAAAAAATAGGAGATGTAAGAAATGGTGAAAGTGTTAAGAGACGGAAATTGTTAGTGATGTGTAAAAAAAAGAAAAAAAAATGAAGACTTTACACATTGAGAGTATTAGCAAAAAATGGATGTAGAAAGAAAGACCTTGGGAGAAAATAAATCAGCCTGGGGGGTTTATGGTATCCCACGGACGAAGATTTAGAAAAAATTTTAAAAAAAGCATTAAATTTTTGCAAATGTGAACTCGCTAAAGGACTATCAAAAACTGTCAATGGAGAAAGAGTGGAAGTCTGTCAGTTCTGATTGAATTTTCGGGAAACAATCTTGCCAGAAAACATAAAATAGGATTTTGACCTTTTCAAGCAAGACCATATGTCCAACCCCTTTGCTGTTACAAATGCCAGAGATATGGACACAAAAGCAGCAGTTTGTAAAGGAAAGCAGAGGTGTGCAAAGTGTGAAAAGACCAAAGATGGAAGACTGTAAAAAGAGCAAAAAAAAAGTTAAAAACGTGAGGTCAAAAAAGAGAACATATGGAGGGTGTGAGGTGAGAAAAAACAGCCCCAAAGGAAATTAAACATGTTAAGATGAGCAAAAAAAATTTTGCAGAAGCAGTCAAACTGGAAAAAAAAAAAGATAAAGAGAGGGAAAAAAAAGAGAGAAAATACCTCAAAAAAAAAAATGCAAACAGAGGAGGATGTCACATAATTGCTAGAGAAATTTTAAATTTTATCGCTAATGTCATCAATTGCACTGACAGGCCAAAAAAAAACTGAAAAAATGAAAAATTTGTGAGAGGGGGAAAAAAAATTTCGGGTTTCAAAGAGGGATCTTTGGGAGAATATTAATAAAAAAGGTGGAAACGGAGGGGAGACCCGGAACCCCAGCTGATAATATGTGATAATACTACAAGGAATGTAAAAATTGATAGCTAACGGACAGGGGAACTGAAAGGATATATGATGAACTTGAAAGAAACAGAGGTGATTTTTGGGACAGGAGACATGGTTAAAACCAAAATTTAATTTTGTTATTAAAGGAAAGATAGTAAAAAGAGAATGACCAGAAGGAAATGGAGGGGGTGTGGGGTATTAAAAACAGGAGTTCAATATCAAATATTAGGGAAAAGGTAAAAATTTGGGAAAAATTTGTTGAAATTTGAAAAAGAGGGAAAATGTAAGATGATAGATTTTTACAATCCATGTAAAACTTAACAATGGAGTTGATGGGGGGTTTTTTGGAATATTTTGGAGGAGAAAGTAAAAATGGTGTGGGGGTTTTAATGCTAGTAGCACAATATGGGGGGAAAGTGTAATGATAAAACGGACAATTATAGAAGAATTATAGAAAAAAAAAAAGTTCTATGTCTTAATAATGGAAGGGTACAAGAATTTATGTCAGAACAGGAGCAGACTCAGCAACTGGTTTTTTTTGGTTTCAGATTTTTTTAGCTGGTATATGTGAGTGGGATGTGGATAAAAATACAACTATAGGTAGTGATCATTATCCCATTAAGACCAGAACAAGATTAACACTAAATAGGAAGAATATAAAAATAAATAAATGGAATTTTAATGAGGCAGACTGAATGAAATTTCAATATTTGAGTGAAAAGAATCTGGAAAAAATATGACAATGGATGTTAGAAATATAAATGTATGCGTTTGTAAAACAGTTATAGAAGCTGCAGAAAATTCAATAAAGAAAGGAGGAAGACAGTGCAATAAGAGAATGGTACCATGGTGGACCAGTGAATGTAGAGAAGTATTCAAATTAAGAATTAAGGCATTTAGAGCGCTTCAAAGAAAACCAGTGTTTCAGAATTTAATCGAACATAAAATGGTGAGGAAAACCATTAAGAATGCAAAATGAGATTATTGGAGGATCTTTTGTAGTAACTTAATAACTTAATGAATGAACTGTTTACAAAAGCAGAACGGAACTCTGTACTCAGGAAAATAAAGAATACAGCGCCTGGTGAAGATCAGATCTGGTCCACAATGATACAACATCTCAGTGAAACATCCAAAGACGTCATATTAGAGCTTTATAATAAAGTCTGGGAGGAGGAGGTGGATCCCTCAGAGCTGGAAGGAGTCAATACATTGTACCAATAGCTAAACCAGGAAAAGACAACTCAAAAACCAGAAAATATAGACCAATTGCTTTAACATCAAAAATATGTAAAATATTGGAAAAAAGATTAACAATGTTTTAACATATTGTTTGAGTATCAATGGGTATATTACTAAGGGGTAAAGTGGTTTTAGAAAAGGGGGGAAATACGAATGACCCCAACGTTAGTTTTGAACATGAAATCAGAAAAGCGCTAGAAAAAAAAAAGTGTAGTGGCTGTATTCTTTGATTAAAAGAAAAACCAAGACATGATGTGGGTTGAAGGATTAATGACTAAATTAAATAAAATGAGAATTAGTGAAAAAATGTTTAACTGGATTCTGATTTTTTAACAAATAGAACTCTACAAGTTAGAATTGGTCAAGAAAATATAAAAATATGTCGTAGATAATTTTTTGGTGATGATGGAGAGGGGGAAAAAGGGGGAGAAATATAAAGATAACTGGAAAGAAAATACAGGCTGAGATAAGTAGTAGAGAGGAATGGGCATCTCAATGGGGATTCAAATTCTCAATTGAGAAAACAAAAGTTATGGTATTTTCACTGATAAAAATAAGAGAGTAAATAAAGTTAAAATTATTATCAATAATTAGAACAAGTAAAAATATAAAGTTTCTAGAAATATGGTTTGATGAGAAAACCTATGTAATATACATATTCAGAAAGATGATAGATAAATGTAAGAAAGTATTAAATATTATGAGATGTTTGGCTGGCAATGTGACTGGGGAGCAGACAGGGAAGTGTTAAAACAAATTTACACTGGATTGATCAGATCTAATATAGATTATGGAAGTATACTGTATATGGTTCAGCAGCAAAGACACATCTGGAAAAATTTGACATAATACAACATCAAGCATTAAGACTTTGTACAGGTGCCTTCAAAACAACCCCAACAACAGCACTCGAAGTAGAAATGGGAGAAATGGCGTTAGATTTAAGGAGAACACAATTAACAATAAATTACTGGTTAAACTCACAAGGTAATAACCTGGATCACCCAACATGAGACATCTTGAAACCATGCTGGGAAAAAGAAAAAAAAAAAGATCCAAGACGTTTTGGATGGATTGTTAAAAAGATAACAGAAGAATTTCATATACAAAATATAGTAATAAGTCCGATACTGCCTCTAGCTGTTGTACCACCCTGGATTGTACCAGAGGTGAAGGTAGATCTTATATATTATATACAGATGCATCAAAAACAAACAATAAAATAGATATCGCTTCATAGTACCAGGATTTCAAATAAAAGTAGGAAAAAAATCACAGATGGTTTATCAGTATATACAGGTGAAATGTTAGCAATACTATTAGCAGTACAGTGGGTGGAAGACATAAAACCTTTAAAAACAATAGTGTGTTCAGATTCAAGTTTGGTATTAATGAGTTTAAAACATAACCATTCAGACAGCAGGCCAGACATTCTATTAGAAATACAGCATACTTTATTCAGACTACAAATGATGGGTTTAAAAATTGTATTTTTATGGGTTCCAGCACATACTGGAGTTAAAGGAAATGAGATGGCAGATAAGATTGCTAAGAAGGCAACACAAGATCCTTTCCATTTTACAGTACATTTAAGTAAATCAGAGGCAAAGAACATCATCAAACAGAAATTAAAGGAAGAATGGCAGAAAAGGTGGGATGGAGAAAGAAAAGAAAGATGGTTTTATAGAATTAAAAAGGTAGTAAGTGAAATAAGAACTGAAGAAGGAGCAGAAAGGTTAAGATTAGGACATACAGGATTTAATTATTCATTTTTTAAAATTCATAAATATAATACGGGAAAATGTGACCACTGTGGGATTGATGAGACAATCGAACACGTTATTTTAGTGTCAAAAATATGAACGGGAAAGAAAAGTTATGAAGAGAGAGTTTGAAAGGATTAAAGAAAAGTTTAGCATAATAAATACATTGCAAAATAACCTAGAGAGCAAACATACACAAATTATTATAAGATTTCTAAAAAGAACAAAATGATTTAATAGAATTTGAGTATATAAGACAGATAATAACTCATGATGAGCCACACGGCCTGATGGCACTGGTCAGGGGTGTGACACGGTGGCAGAAGTGTGGAGGTTTTCGGGAAATATTTAAACAGAAGCTGATATAGGAGTTTGTCATCACAAATGTAGGAAATTGGTATGCTTGACTATGAAATCTGAAAAAGTCCGCGGATGAATGACCGGATCGGGTCCTTTGTACTCTATATAATATATAATATATATATTATATATATATATATATATATATATATATATATATATATATACTTCAATAAAGTGAAAAAAACAAAACAAAAAAAACCCATTGCCTTTTAGGAGAAGAAGAGCAGGGAACGTGACGTGGATTCAAAGCGTTGAAGAAAACGAGGAATAAATAAGAAGGTAAGGAAAGGAAAAGATGGTTGTTGATTGCAACACTTTTTTTTACCGGTGACATTTATTTTATTTATATTTTTCAAGGGTGTCCTCTAAGGATACTTATTTTTCTTTTTCATTCTATGTGTTTTCTAAGTGTTTTAAATTTCTGACTGTATCCTTTGTTGCATTCTTAGCCGGATGTCTCAACAAAACTTTATTATGGTCTCATAATGACAGTAAAGATTCTTGAATGATTATTGATTACTTTATTAGCAATCGGTTAGCTGTGGATATGTTAAATTAATTAGCCTGAGACAATTTCTAGATGTCAAAATCTCAACACTAACAGTATGTCTCTGAGAGGAAGTTTTCTCTAAACTCTGGATGCTGATCATAATAACCGTTTTATTGACATTGTTGTTTTATACAGTTGAGGACAGCATTGAAGAGTTCATTTTGTGAGATCATAGAGGAAGTGAGTCTCACACCACTCTTAACATCTGTAAGAATCTTGATTTCTTTTTGGATAAATGTCACCGGTAAAAAAATGTTGCAATCAACAACCAGCTTTTCCTTTCCTTACCTTCTTATTTATTCATTGTTTTCTTCAGCACTTTCAATCCACGTCACGTTCGCTGCTCTTCTTCTTCTCCTATAAGACAATGTCCTGTGCCGGCTGCGACCGGATATGAGATGAAATCCGGCCAATCAGATCAATCAGAAGAGTTTCTGCCTCCAACTGACAAATACGCCCACTAAACAGAGCGAGAAAGCGTAATTTTTCTGCGAGAGTGAACAGATGGGTGCAGGGGGCGTGTTTTATTGCTCGCCGTGCTGCGTTCAAAAGCTCTCGAATAAAGGTGGACGCCCGCAATCAGAGCTATGCGCTCTCTCGATTAAAAGATGCGCTGTTGTGATTGCTTAATACGTTCCTGGAATTTTTGGCAGGAATGTGACGCCATAAAGAATCATAAATTGAGAAATGTAAGAGAAGATGTAGATGAAGAAAGAGAAGTAAAGCCACGTCGGTCGTCTGGAAGTCGGTGTCGAGGGATCACACAAGATACCATCGGGAAATCCCGTGGATAAATTATAACTTTTGACGAGAAAAACGGCGGCACGGCTGTGCTGTGAATGGGCAAGAGTGGGACATTAGTACAGGTAATGAGAGCGACGGGAGTAGTGAAAATTCTGATAGTGAAAGGATGAGTCCAAAAAGAGTAAACTCTTCAGCGGAGAGTGGTACAGGAAAGAAGGGAAGGGGGTTAATAAACTGGGCTGAATCTGAAGAAGAAATGGAGGGGGAGATAAAGGAGTTTAAAGTAATTGTCAGATTTAGTAATGAAAAAGGACTGCAGTCAATTAATCCAGTTAAACTATCTACTATTCTGAAGAATCAAGTTGGGGAAATTGTGACTGCAAAAGTTATAAGAGATGGAAATTTGATGATTATTTGTAACACAGAAGAACAAAGAGACAGAGCATGTAGGATGAAAGAAATAGAAAGGTGTAAAGTGACAAGTGTGAGCCACATAAAAGAAGGAGGAAAATGGCAAAAAGGAGTGATTTGGGGAATATCGGCTGAAGTCTCAGTTGAAGAAATAATATCAAATGTCAGAGGAGGGAGAATTAAGGAGGTAAGAAGACTTCAGACTTTTAAAAATGAAGAAAAAGGCAATAGTGAAAGCGTTTTGTTGGAATTTGATGAGGAAAAACTTCCAGAAAAGGTATATTTGGGACACATGACCCATAATGTAAGAGAGTATGTCCCAAGACCGTTGAGGTGCTTTAACTGCCATAGATTTGGCCACACAGCTCAGACATGTAAGGGAAAAAGAAGGTGTGCAAGATGTGGAGAAGATCATGAGTATGAACAGTGCAATAAAAGCAGACAACCTAAATGCTGCAGTTGTGGTGGGAACCACAGTGTGTCATATGGGGGCTGTGAGGTAATGCAGAGGGAGATGCAGGTTCAACAGACTAGAGTACGAAACAAGATCTCATACGCAGAGGCAGTCAAAGTGGTAAAACAAAAGAAAGAAATTCAGATGGAAAATAGGATGGAGGTAAAGGTAAACCAAACAAATTAAAATAAAGTATATATGGAGTTAAAAAGATTAGTGACATTTATTGCAACAATGGAAATAAAGTCGAAAACAGAGAGAATTCAGATAATAGTGAAAGCAGCAGCAAATCATCTTGGTATTCATGGACTAACCTGGGAGGAAGTGAGGGATGATCTCAATGCTCAGGCTGATCAGGAGGCAGCATGGATAGGATAGCTAATATATGGTCTTGATTCTACACTGGAATGCAAGAAGTTTAATATCTAATGGTCAGCAATTAAAGCACTTTATTAATAAGTTAGTTGATGCCCCAGATGTGATATGTATACAAGAGACCTGGTTAAAACTCCAATTAGATTTTAGAATTGTAAATTATATCACTATAAGATGTGATTGGGAGAACGGTAATGGTGGTGGCTGTGCCACTTTTATTAAGGAGGACTTGCCTTACAGAGTGATTAAGAGAGGAAAGGAAGATGAATTTGTTGCAGTGGAGATTTGGACTAATGCAGAACCATTTATAATAATAAATTATTATAATCCATGTGAAAGATTAAATCTAAACAAACTGAAGGGAATTCAGGGACAGAAAAGAAATAAAATAATTTGGTGTGGGGACTTTGATGCTCATAGCAAGAACAGACAAAGAACAGATATAAATGGGGACATAGTAGAACAACTTTTGGAAGACAATCACTTGGTGTGTATGAATGACGGGAGAGGGACAAGAATAGATGTTCACACAGGAAACTACTTGGCAATAGATTTAACTTTAGTATCAAGAGATTTAGCTGGAATATGTGAGTGGGAGATAGTGCAGGAAACAACAATTGGTAGTGATCATTTTCCAATTTTGTGTAGGATTCATACTAATAAAGAGATAGATGTGGAGGAAAGGCAGGGAAGATGGGTATTTGACAAAGCTAAATGGGATATTTTTAAATATTTATGTGAAAGACAAAGTGAGGAAGTTAATTTAAATTTAGATGTAGAAGATGTTGAGGGAAAAGTTAGGGAAATTATGCTAAGGGCAGCAAAATTGACAATCCCTACGAGTAAGGGTAAGATAAAAAAAGAGAGCAACACCATGGTGGACACAAGAGTGTGGTGAAGCTGTAAAAGAAAGGAATCGAGCTTTTAGAATATTAAGGAAAACACATAATTTTGAAAATTTAATTAAGTATAAAAGAGCTCAGGCACAAGTTAGAAAAGTTATTAAAAAAGCAAAGAAGGATAAATTGAGGAATGTTTGTGAAACAATAGGAAGAACAACACCTATAAATAATGTATGGAGAATGATTAAGAAATGAGAGGTAACAGAGAAAAGCACATATAAAATTTTAAAATATGAACAAGAGACAGCCATAACAAATGAGAAGAAAGTAGAGATAATGACAAACACATTTGCAAAGATTCATAGTTCGGATAATTTAACAGAACAAGGGAAAATAGGAGGGAACAGACAAGGGAAGAGAACGCTATAATCTTAGATAATCAAACAAACAGGTAATATTATGGATGCTTCATTTACCATACAAGAAATGGAGAGAGCAATATCAGAATCAGGATTAACAGCAGCAGGTAAAGATAAGGTATGCTATATTATGTTAAAGCACTTAGGAAACAAAATCAAAGATAAACTTTTAGGCTTGTTTAATAAAATATGGGAAGAAGGAAGGCTACCTAGTAATTGGAAGGAGGCAATTATTATTCCTATTGTCAAACCAGGAAAGGATCCAACAAATCCTTCAAGTTACAGACCCATTGCACTAAAATCACGTTTAGGTAAGATTGTGGAGAGAATGATAACTGAAAGGATTACATATTATGTAGAAAGTAGAGGATTACTGTCAGCATATCAAAGTGGGTTTAGAAAAGGAAGAGGCACAATGGACCCTATTGTATGTTTGGAATCAGATATTAGAAAAGCCCAAGTTAATAAGTAAGTGGTGGTAGCGGTATTTTTTGATATTGAAAAAGCGTATGATATGGTATAGAAGGATGGATTACCCATAAAACTACATAAAATGGGAATAACAGGAAGAGCCTAAAATTGGATTAAAATGTTTTTATTAGATACTCTGGCCCACACTCCAGCACAGTAGATGGCGATAATGCATCTAAACGTTTGGTGCCACCCGCCAAAAAATCTCAAAAAAAAGAAGATGATGAGCATCACCAGTGGTGGCGGTAATGCACAACTTCAGATTTTTGCCAACCGCCATTAAAATCCAGAAGAAGAACAAGAACAAGAAGAAGAAGAATGGGATGCAGCTGCCAAAAGAATCCATATCATCAAATTCATCAAGAATTATGGAGCAGCCTCAAGCCAAACGAAAGGTCTCTGCTGTGTGGGACCATTTTCATCTCATAAATAAGGAATTTGTTTTAATTTCCTTGTTGTTTCATCCTTTTCCTCTCAGAGTTTCCACCTGATGTATCTGAATTGAAATTTGTTTCAAAGTGACTCCTTCTTTACTGTTCATATTATTTTCTGCAGGTTAAATGTCGCATTTGTTTGACAGAACTTTCCTATTTAAACAAAAGCACCTCCTCAATGCTGAGGCATGAGAATGAAGTCCCAAATACACCGAGGATAAACTCAGGTACACAGCCATTGTACAACTTACTAACAGTTGCTTTATTGATAAATAATTCCTGTTAATTTATTCATTTATTCTTTATCTCATTTTGAACCATCAAGCTTCCAGGAAGCAGATGCTGGATGGGGCTCTGCTGAATTTCATCCTGAAGGACTGCCAGCCCCTCAGCATTGTGGAAAGTGAAGGGTTCAGGGAACTGGTTCAGGTCCTTCAGCCCTTATATGTTTTGCCAACCAGAAAGGTTTGCGTAGAAATTATCTAAAGTAGTAGTTGATACATAAAATGTTAATCTTCAATTTAAATTTATTGATTTGTTTTTGGTTTGCTTGGTTGTCAAACCAAAAACAGGTTAACTGGTTGTTTCTTATTGTTCTAGACCAGATCTAAAGACCTTACTGACAACTCTTGCATCAAAATTCTGGGCTGAAGAGACGCCCAGCAGTAATATGATCAATGTATGCAGAGAACACATAATGGATGGTGCAATGCGAGCCTTTACAAGGAGGAGTTTCAATCCAGGGCAAACTAAGCGTCATATTCATGGATGACTTCATGCAAGCAGAGGGTCCAGTGGATGAGGTTGGTCCTACGCAGGAGTTTTTTCGATTGCCTATGATGGCTGTCAAAGATGGCACCCTATTTACAGGGTCACAGAACAGTAAGAACCTGTCCCTGGACAGCCATGGTTAGTACCCACACATGGCACTTAATTTTAACCCTATTCTAAAAGATTAATAGTATTCCTGCTGCATTAAAAATTTAGATTTTACTGAAGTCCCTTATTCTGGAGCGACTTTCCACCGCAAAAATGTCTTTCTGTTCTAAATTTCCATTTATGCAGCATTACACATAGGTCTCTACTGAACTTATGGAATTATGATTGCTGTGGCACTGGTGCATGGAGGAGTGTTGCCTTCTTTTTTTTCTGAGAGGCTCTACAGAAACCTCTCCGCTACACCAACATCACCGCCCAATCTCAAAGAGGTAACGGATCTGGATTTGCCGTGTAAACTCAAAAAGGTATTTAACATTTTTTCTTACTTGCTGTATTTTCTTTCTCTCAACAGTAAAAGTATCTTAAAGGCCTGATTCTACTAATGAATTGTGTATATGATATCATAAAGATCAGGGAGGCTGGTGATATAACTGAGGCTAGAGATGCCATTGAGGAAGCTGCAGAGAGCCTGTCCTTGTTGGGGTCCTTGAGGTATGTCACCACCATGGAGGGATGAGATCAGTTGGTTCAGGCTGCTACAAGTTTTTACGTGGAAGGAAGGACAAAGGAAGCCTTACAACAGTGAGTATTGTGTGTATGCACATATCTGTAAGGGTGGCAACAAACTGTAAGTGGCATTTAACTCTAATTTTGTTCATGACAGTTCCACAGTGTTCGGACCAGATTTTACTTATTTTTTTAGGTAAATGCTTCGGTGAGCTCACATCAGTGCTTATTGCTGGAATAGCAAACCTGCTTGATAGTGCACTTGTTTGCTTGATTTGGACAAATGGTTGACTGTTCACACTTGTTTTAGTTAAAAAAGTACAATTATGTGGCACTCGTGATTGACTTGATCTATGCAATTATTTGTTTTATATCATTTGTGTGTGTTGGCTTTTTTTTTTTTTCAGCATGCTTTCTTATAAATCACATTGTTGTCTTAGGTGGCTTTCACACCTGAAATTTTGCAACAAGGTCTCAACAACAGTTCATTTTTGAATACATTCGTTTAGTTTTGGTTTGGTTTCATTGTAATTCGGCAAACGCACTAAAGACCTTTACATGACTCACCTCATCCTGTCGTCATCATCTGTGTGCGGCGTCTCTCTATACTTGACCTTGAATGATTTATTTGGGTTTTTTAGACTTTCTGAAGGACTGAACACATTTGGTCTCCTGGAACTGATGAAAATTCACACCAGCATCTTCAAGGAGGTGTTTCCTTCTTCTGAGAGACCTCTAAAGGCCACAGACTTAATGTCCCTCTTTCAAGCAACATAGTCCCCTCCCGAAAGCAACCCGTGGCGACTAGAAAAGAGAGTGGAAGGGTACTGGAGAGACTTCCTTCTCGATGTTGAAGGTGAATAAGATTCTCTCTTTACAGAAAGAAGCATGTGAGAATTTTGTGAGTGACTAACTTGCTGACATGAACCTGCAGATCATTAGATGTTAAATATTGTATTGCCTCACTGTTTCACAGATCGTGTGTTTGAGATCACACTTGAGCAAATTTTAGTGTTTGCCTCTGGAGCCGACAAAGTATCTCCTCTTGGTTGTTCCCCTCAACCGACGCTGAACTTCATTCACGAGGCAGGGCTGAAGTACCCTGAAGCTAACACCTGTCTTGTAAATTTTAAACTTCCCATCCAATACACTTACAGACAATTCACCAAGTTTATGTATGATGGCATTATTCAAGCTCCCATTTTTGGTCTGGCTTAGTCACTGATTTATTTATTTATTTTTTTAGTCACAGTATTTTCATACTGGCTGGTTGAACTTTACATATAGACTGCTAGATTTGTTCTCAGGAAATAATGATTTGAGTTCTGTACTTGGGTTTATAGTTGCTGACCCTTGTGAAACATGTTACTAACTAAATGTTGTTGGATAATCACTTGAGGTAGATGTTTTGTTTACAGAATTTGAGTAATGCTGTTAAAGTGCTAAAATTCTGTACTAATAAACTGCTGAATAGATGAGTATTGAAACTCATTTGGTTTGTTTGTTTTTTTTTTTGGGAGGAAAGGTGGGCACTTCTGTTAGGAGAAAAATGCAAGAGTTTTCCAGCAGGTGCGCCGCCAAAATGCCCACCTCTCCAGCCCTCTTTTAAAAGAAATGTCAGGCCAGAAGCCACGTAATGTTTTCAATAGCGCTATAATGTTACTGTTATAATATTAAGCATTGCGGTTAATTTTGCACCAAATATCTTCTGACATTACCCTTCTAAGAATGTGGCGGCGGCTGCAGTTTCCCCTCCAGTCTAACACTTCATGAAGGCTAAAGGGCAGAACATAGTTGAGCATTCATCCGCAGACTTTTTCAGGTTTCATAGGCAAGCGTACCAATTTCCTACAATTGTGATGACAAACTCCTATATTTCCCACAGTTTCTGCTATGGCGTCATCGGATGGGAGGCACAGCTAATTTGCCGTGTAGCTTTGAAAAACCAAAAAGAAAAGAGGTGGTGTTAAAGGCCAATATACCACACTAGGGAAGAAGAAAGTAAATACACCTGCCAGTGCGGCCAGCAGAGAGTGGCAGTGATGCTATGTGTACTTGTAACCGGCTGCTTGGAGCAGTGTGTCACATATAAAACAGTTCAATGTTCAGAATTTTTCCTGCCGAGCACTTTATTGTGTGACACATTGTACGCGGTCATACGTGTGCATATGTTTTTCCCTTAAGTGTAGGAGGAGGAGGGAGAGGCAAGGTGGGGGCTTGTGCTTATGTGACTGAGAATTGATTTGAGGGGGCAAGGCATTCTTTGAGGGAGCATTGGCCCCTCTTGCCCTTGCGTAAAGCCGACATCTTGTCCACCCACAGTCTTGCAGCCTCCGTTGACAGTCCACAACAAATAAATAGTGTGTAACTATTTAAACCGAATGAAAACCAGGACTAGACACATTAGAAAAGGAAGCAGAAGAATCACAATCAAGCAAATTAACACTAACAGTACGGATAGAGCTCTGTCTTCTTCTTCTCTTGTTTGTAGTTATAATGTTGGTTGGCAAACAACATATTGGTGCATTACCACCTCCATCTGTTTCGGTCGCGGTTATGGAGGATGACACATAATGCTTTAAAGCCGCACCTCCAGGAGGTGTTCTCTTCCGCAGGGCGAAAGCAGGTCTAAGGAAATGCAACACACAACGTGCAGGGCCGTGCAGAGCTGTTCCGGGCGGGCAAAATCGAGCCAGTGGAAAAGGGGCAAAATACACCCAATTCAGACACAAAGTCTTGCTATACACCAACCACGCCCCTACCTTCAGACGCCCTGCCTGCCCTTAACCCTCTGTGGATCTCAGAGGAAGATGTAAATAGGCTCTTTCAGTGCCGGAAAACAAGGAATGCCTCAGGACCTGATAATGTCTCACCATCATGTCTGACAGTCTGCGCTGACCAACTAGCAACCATTTTCACTCAGATCTTTAATAAGTCAGTGGAGCTTTGTGAGGTTCCCTCCTGCTTTAAAGGTTCCACCATCATCCCGGTACCCAATAAACCCACAACCACAGGATTAAATGACTACAGGCCAGTTGCCCTTACGTCTGTGGTCATGAAATCCTTTGAGCGACTGGTGCTGAAGCACCTGAAGGACATCACAGCCCTCCTGCTGGCCCCCCCTGCAGTCTGCCTATCAGGCAAACAGGTCGGCAGACGATGCAGTAAACTTGGGACTACACTTCATCCTGCAACATCTTGACCACCCAGGGATGTACGCCAGAACTTCAGCTCAGCCTTCAACACCATCAACCCAGATATCCTCCATTAGAAGCTCACCCAGCTCAAAGTCCCAGCCTCCACCTGTCAGTGGATCACCGCTGGTGTGGTCAGAACCACCTGGATCTTAAACCATTCAAGACTGTGGAGATGATGATGGACTTTTGGAGAAAACCCCCCTCATCATCCTCAACAACAGTATCTATTGTGGTCCATCTCCCTAGGAACCACCATTTCTCAAAACCTCAAATGGTCCTTAAACATCGTCTATGTTCAGAAGGCCCAGCAGAGACTGTACTTCCTGAGGCAACTCAAGAAGTACAACTTTTCCCGGGAGCTGCTGGTCATCTTCTACACTGTCATAATTCAGTCTGTCCTATCTTCCTCCATCTCAGTGTGGTTTGGTTTATCAACAAAACAGGACAGGTCCAGATTGCATTGGACAATCAGGTCTGCATAGAGGATCATCAGGGCTGACCTTCCTTCAATCGAGGACTTATACAGGTCTAGGGTCAGGAAAAAGGCTGCTAAAATCTCAGCAAATCCTACAAAACCTGCACATAAATTGTTTAGACTTTTACTGTCAGGTCGGCGCTACAGAGCGGTAGTCTGCTGTTACCAGCCACCACAGGGACAGTTTCTTCCCCCAGGCTGTTGCTCTGATGAACACTTAAAAATCATTGCAGAACAACACCATGAATACTTGGACTGATCTCACATTATATTCTATTGAAAAGTCAATAAAAAGTCAATTGTGTATATATGTACATTTAAATAGGTATTTTTCATTTTTCTATTACTGGGCATTGGTACCGTATCAGATCAAATGTGATTATGTGATTATTCATCACTGTATAATAGCATCCTTGATGTGTCCACAATCAGATTCCAGAGTACAGATTCCTACTTGTGTCCACTTTTCATGTCATATTAACACCATCTTCCACAGGACAACGTCTGGTCCAGAGGAAGGGTGGTTCCTAGGAACTGGAAGTGATCCATAGTAGACACGGTGTTGTTGAGGATGGTGGGAGCAGAGAGTGTGGATGGTGTTCTTCAGAGGTCCATTGTCATCTCATCACATTATATTAGAACTCAATTATTATTAGTCAGACTATCAAACATGTTGAAATGATGCTCTTGATCCACAGGTTCGGTTCTACTCAGTAGGTCCACTTTCCTACCCTTTTGCTGCCAGTTTAAAACCCTTTTGTTTGCAGTGTCTCTTATGGCCCATTCTGACCCAATCCTCGTTATTACCATTTTTATCGTATTGTTAAATAAATACATCCACAATTCCAGCATGTTTTGGCATTTACATTTAAGCGGCACCTTATATTTTTATTTGTGAGCACTCATGATACAGAATCAGTTTTGGCAAAGTATCTAAGCACGGATACACAGCTCCAGTCCTCAAGAGGTCTCATCCTGCAGCTTTTAGGTGTGTGAAAATTAAACTTTGTATCTTGTTTGTATAACAGCATATAACTTAGGGCAGCTGCACAAAGTGTGAGAAAGGATGCATCTAAAAGTTGCAGGACAATTGTTCCGTTTAACCTTTACAAACTGAATTACACAGCATTCGCTGGGTATATTCATATGCAATAAATGTGTAAAGAGTTAAAGGTTGGCTCATGACTTAATATGAACAAGAGTAGATATGCAACTGAAATTGATATTTGAATAGGGTAGAAAATCCTTTATTGTCCCACAATGGGGGAATTTTGGATGTCAGAAACAACTCAAAAGACAATGAAAGCATCCAGGTTCTTACATCACTAGAAACCATAGAAAAAGTTACCAGAATAGACGCTATAAGAACCAATCGGGAGAAACAGGAGTCACAAAAACTTTGAAGAGGCTGTATAGTAAAGGAGAATAAAACCCAGGAAACATTAAATATACATTTGAACAAACTGTGTGGTTATCAACAAAGCATACTCCGATTAATTAAATGAAAGGTGCAGCATAGTGAGGTGACAGAATCAATGTTAACACTCGTTGAGCAGATGATAAACTGTGCAATATAATATAAAACAATCTCCTTCATTCAGTGGAGCAGTAGTGATATGTGTGTTCCTTCAACGTTTCGTCACCTTTGGTGAGAATCTACAATGTAAATAGTCATAAAAATAAAGAGACCCATTAAGTGATAAAGTGTAACTAAAACTTTTGACCGGTAGTGTATGTATTATTCTATAAATAAACTTTAATGAATATATCAAAACAACATCCAGCTGTTTGTACTGTAACATCTCAGACGTTTCAAACATTTCTTCAACATGAAAACCCTTAACTATGCAGTTTTTGTTTTCTTAATAAGGCATAAATTTAATGCACAAATTGCATCCATTAGCAGGCGTGTTAATGGTGCTGAATCCAGGAGTTGTAGCCATATATCTGAGGCTGATAAAAATTGTGGACTCTTCAGCGAGCATAATCTGCTTGAGCATTCAAACCTTAGCCATTTTCCCTGTCATTTGTGTATTTAAATTTACTTTTTGGTTAAATCTTTTTCCACATAGATCACAACAGAAAGGTTTCTGTCCAGTGTGGATTCTCATGTGTCTGTTTAAATTTCCTTTTTGGCTAAATGTTTGTCCACATAGATCACAACAGAAAGGTTTCTGTCCAGTGTGGATTCTCATGTGTGTGTTTAAAATTCCTTTTTCAGTAAATCTTTTTCCACATAGATCACGACAGAAAGGTTTCTGTCCAGTGAGGATTCTCGTGTGTGTTTAAACTTCCTTTGTCAGTAAATCTTTGTCCACATAGATCACAACACAAAGGTTTCTGTCCAGTGTGGATTCTCATGTGTGTGTTTAAAATTCCTTTTTGGCTAAATCTTTGTCCACATAGATCACAACAGAAAGGTTTCTGTCCATTGTGGATTCTCATGTGTCTATTTAAAGTTCCCTCTTCAGTAAATCTTTGTCCACATAGATCACAACAGAAAGGTTTCTGTCCAGTGTGGATTATCTTGTGTGCATTTAAACTTCCTTTTTCAGTAAATCGTTGTCCACATAGATCACAACAGAAAGGTTTCTGTCCAGTGTGGATTCTCGTGTGTGTGTTTAAAATTCCTTTTTGGCTAAATCTTTGTCCACATAGATCACAACAGAAAGGTCTCGCTGCAGTGTGGACTATCTTATGTATTTTTAAACCGCATTTTCCAATAAAGGTTTTACCACAGTCTTCACCACTAAATTTCACTCCTGTCTGGACTTTCTTTGGCGATCCCACATTTTTCTTCTCTGTGTAACTTTTCTTCCGATCCAGCGAGCTTAAAGATCCTATTTCTGAATTTATCATGTCTTTCTGAAGAAAGCCACAGTGAACAAATTGTTCAGCAAACTCAGGGGAGCTAAAAGGTTTGTTAATGTTTCCATCTGACTTAGGAGCTCTGCTGTCCTTCTAGTCATTGTCCATGTCATTAGATTTCAGTCCAGAGTCTGACAAGTGTTTGAGCTCCGAGACGGGGTGCTTTACATCATCGGCCTTTTCATCCTGCTGAGTGTCTTCACTTTCTGAGGAAAAGGAACCATCTCCATGATCTTGTATCCTGATGGATTCTTCTCCTCCATCGATGTCTTCTGGAAGCGCTCTGCCTTTAATTTGGTCTTGATAAAGCTGTGAGAGCAGAGGGGACTGTTTATCATCCTCACTCTTTATGGGAGTAGCAGTGATTGGAAACCTGATGGCATCAATCTCCTCCTTCCCATTGAGCTGCTCTCCCCCCAGACTGGTGAAGACCTCCTCCTGTTCCTCCTTTATGTGGTGGGGCTTTGGGTCATGTAGGCCAGCACAAGGTCTGTGGTTTACAAGGGCTTCTCCTTCAACCATCAGCATCGGCTTAACATCTGCAGGAAACAATGAAACACATTATGTATATTAGAAAGTGTTTTTTTACTTCAGCCTGGACTGAGTCACTTTTTAATAAAGATATATTTAGGTGCTTTGGTTACATTAAATTCTTTGGTTTAATTACCATTTGTTTGTGTTCTTTTATTTTGCATTGTTGCTTATTGTGTCTGTTGATTTATGTTGTTACCTATTCACTTATTTTCAACAACCATATACTGAAACCTTGTCTACGATTGTTTCCAGTGTGCCGCATAATTAATATTTTTAACTAGTTTCTATGTGGAATTATCAGGTTTTAAAGCAGGTACAATAAGCAATGAACATGTACACCTTTTCTCTGTTTAAATATTTCTTATAAAAACAATGACATAGAATCCACACCAGATGTTGGCAACTATCAAATACTCCTCATATAATAGGAAATTAAAGCGAATCATTCCACAAAGAAAGTTATGGGTAAAAACTTGGAAAGACATCATGTATATTAGAAAGTTTTTTTTAGTCACTTTTTAATAAAGATATATTTAGGTGCTTTGATAACATTAAATTCTTTGGTTTAATAACCATTTATGTGCATCCTTGTATCTATTCACTTATTCTCAACAACCATATACTGAAACCATTTTTTTCTTTTTTGTCTCCATCTCGCCTGTCTACGATTGTTTCCAGTGTGCCGCATAATTAATATTTTTAACTAGTTTCTATGTGGAATTATCAGGTTTTATAGCAGGTACAATAACCAATGAATGAGTAGTGGGAAGGGGTCGCTAGCTTAGCGTTAGCTTTAGCTCCACCATGGCTACCTGTTCTGCTGTTTCTCTCTCTGAGTCTCCTCTCTCCTGGTCTCTGTGTCAGATGTTCAGTTATTCCTCTGCCTCCTTTAGTGATAATGGTACGTGTAATAAATGTAGCATATTTGTAGCTTTGGAGGCGAGGGTAGCTCCCCGTAGCAGTCCTCCGGCAGAGCCCGCGCAGCCGCGGCCTCAGGCCGGCTGGGTGACGGAACATAGAAAGCATAGTCCTAGATCTCAGCCCACAGGTCACCACCAACCCGTCTGCGTTTCTAACAGATTTTCCCGCTCAGCGACACACCCGCTGAGAAGCCAATTCTGGTAATTGGCAGCTCCATAGTCAGAAACGTGGCACTAGAGACACCAGCGACCATATTCAAATGCCTGCCAGGGGCCAGAACGGGCGACATTAAATCATACCTGAAACTGCTGGCTAAGGATAAGCGTAAATAAAGTAAGATTGTAATTCATGCTGGCGGTAATGACACTCGGTTACGTCAATCGGAGGTCACTAAAGTTAGTGTTGCTTCGGTGTGTAAGTTTGCCAAAACAATGTCGGACTCAGTAATTTTCTCTGGTCCCCTCCCCGATCTGACCAGTGACGACATGTTTAGCCGCATGCTGTCATTCAACCGCTGGCTGTCTAGGTGGTGTCCAGAAAACAATGTGGGCTACATTGATAATTGGGGAACATTTTGGGGAAAACCTGGTCTGATCCGGAGAGAGGGCATCCATCCCACTTTGGAGGGAGCAGCTCTTCTTTCTAGGAATCTGGCCGAATTTATTAGTTCTCCAAAACTCTGACAACCCAGGAAGACCAGGAAGCAGGGTCGTAGTTTAACACTCCTCTCTGCAGCTTCTGTACTGCTACCCACTCATTACCCTATTAAGATAGTGTCTCGCCCACGGCCAAAATTGAAAAGATTAAAAAATTATCTAAAAGGAGGAAATCATGAAAATCTCATGAAAATAAACACAACTCAGACTAAAAATAAAGATAAAACAGTTAAATGTGGCTTACTGAACATAAGATCTCTCTCTTCAAAGACTTTGCTAGTTAGTGACCTGATTTCTGACAATCAGATTGATTTATTTTGCCTCACAGAAACCTGGCTGCAGCAAGAGGATTATGTTACTATAAATGAGTCAACTCCTACTAATTATTTAAATTTTCACATTCCTCGAACTAATGGGCGAGGAGGAGGAGTAGCAACCATCTTTCAGTCCGATTTATTGATTTGTCCCAGACCAATCAATAGCTACAACTCTTTTGAATATTTAATCCTTAGTTTTCCTCATCCAAATTGCAAAGAAATAAAACCACTTCTGTTTGTTGTTTTGTACCATCCACCAGGCCCTTACTCTCAATTTTTTGATCAGTTTTCAGACCTTTTATCTGATTTAATGTTAAATACAGATAAGGTTATTATAGTAGGGGATTTTAACATTCATGTTGACACAGCCTAAATATAGCCTTTAATGCTATCTTAGACTCAATTGGCTTTGCTCAAAACATTAACAAACCTACCCACGTTTGTCTTCATTCTCTGGACCTTGTGCTGACATATGGCATTGAGTGTAAAGACATAACAATATTTTCTCACAACCCTGTGCTGTCTGACCATTTTTTAATAACCTTTGAGTTTAATTCAACAGAGTACTCCACACCTGAAAGAAAATTTCATTAAAGTAGATCGTTATCAGACGATGCTGTAACAACCTTTAAAGAATCTGTTCCACTTTTAATCTCCTCATTATCACTGAAAAGCACAGTGGAGGGCAATAATTTTGTTTCTTCCCCTTCACAAATTGATTCTCTTGTTCAGAGTGTTACTTCATCATTGCGTGGTGCATTAGACAATGCAGCCCCCTTGAAGAAGAAGGTAATTATTCATAAGAGGCTGGCTCTTTGGTTTAATTTAGAGCTGGTACTTTAAAGCACAATGTTAGAAAATTGGAGCGAAAATGGCGCTCTACACAACTAGAGGATTCCTACTTAATCTGGAAAAATAGCCTACTGTTGTATAAAAAGACACTTCGCCAAGCCAAAGCATCTTATGTCTCATCATTAATAGAAGCGAACAAGAATAATCCTAGGTTTCTCTTTAGTACAGTTGCTAAACTTACACAGAGTCATAGCTCTGTCGAGCCATCCATTCCCTTAGCTCTCAGCAGTCATGACTTTATGGGATTCTTCTTAAATAAAATTGATTCTATTAAAAATAAAATCTTCAAAAGATCCTTTAACAGGTACTGAGTAGTTAGAACTCGGCATCTTCTTATTTCTTTGTTGTGGCGGTTGGCAAACAACAAAATTGGTGCATTAACACCACCTGCTCGTATAGAGTGTGGACCAGAATGTCTTCTTCTTCTTCTTCTCTTCTTCTTCTTCTTCTTCTTCTTCTCTTCTTCTTCTTCTTCTTCTTCTTCTTCTTCTCTTCTTTATTACGTTGGCGGTTGACAAACAACTGAAGGAAGCATTACCGCCACCAACTGGTAAGGAGTGTGAACCACATGACATCTATACATACTTTTACATACCCCTAAATACACTAAATCATATTATATAACTTACACTGTTTTAAAAAATAAAATATAACCTGATATCCGCTTATTCCTGAATCTGTTGCAATAAATCAACAATGTCTAATTTCATTTTCATATTACTAAGATTCCTAACCAACTTATTCCTCTGGACCTGATATTTCCTACAATGCAAAATAACATGTTCTATTGTCTCATCTTCGACGCACTCACATTTATCTTTTTGATGTTTTCCTTTCCTTTCCTTTTTCCTTTCCTTTTTCCTTTCCCTATAAATAAGGTTCTGTTCAATCCAGTATGTCCAATTCTAAGACATGATATAATTGTCCTTTTTCTCCTGTTTCTTTCTGTTCTTCTCATTTCTCCAATTTTCCTTTGTATTTTATAAAACCAGTGTCCTTTCCTTTCTTCCTCCCATAACTTTTGCCACCTCTCTTCCATTTTTTGTTTTATTATACCCTTTACTTCTTTTACACTAAACCTAGCATTAATGTCAGCCATTATCAGATTTGTACTCTTCTTAGCCATACTATCTGCCATTTCATTCACCTTAACCCTGGAACCCAAATAAAATGAACTGTAAGCCCCATCATAATGATTCTATAAAGTGTTTGTTGTATTTCAATTAATATTGTATCAGTATATATATGTACATAGTTATAATACTGGTTTATGTATTCTTGTACAATATATTTATTCATAATAAAAAACATTATTTTTGTTCTTTCTGTTCTAATAATTAAACATCTATTTTTGCATCAGGAAGTATCCAAGGTGGTACTGTAAGTAATGGAACTGTCTGACCTATATCTAATTTACTCGTACTCGTCGTCTTTCGCTTTATCCGGGACCGGGTTGCGGGGGCAGCAGACTCAGCAGAGACACCCAGACGTCCCTCTACCCAGACACCTCCTCCAGCTCCTCCGGGGGGAGCCCAAGGCATTCCCAGGTCAGCCAAGAGACATAGTCCCTCCAGCGTGTCCTGGGCCGTCCCCTGGGCCTCCTCCCGGTGGGACGTGCCTGGAACACCTCCCGAGGAAGGCGTCCAGGAGGCATCCGATATAGATGCCCGAGCCACTTCAACTGGCTCCTCTCGATGTGGATGGCCAAGCTCCTCACCCTATCTCTAAAGGAGTGCCCGGCAACCCTACGGTGAAAGCTCATTTCAGCTGCTTGTATCCGGGATCTCGTTCTTTCAGTCATGACCCACAGTTCATGGCCATAGGTGAGGGTAGGAACGTAGACCGACCGGTAAATCGAGAGCTTCGCTTTTCGGCTCAGCTCTCTCTTCACCACAACGGACCGGCACAGTGCCCCCATTACTGCAGCACCTGCACCGATCCGTCTGTCGATCTCCCGCTCCATTCTTCTCTCACTCGTGAACAAGACCCCAAGATACTTGAACTCATCCACTTGAGGCAGGAACTCCCCTCCAACCTGAAGAGGGCAAGCCACCCTTTTCCAGTCGAGAACCATGGCCTCGGACTTGGAGGAGCTGATCTTCATCCCAGCCGCTTCACACTCGGCTACAAACCACCCCAGCGCATGCTGTAGGTCTTGGCTAGAGGGGGCCACCAGGACCATGTCATCCGCAAAAAGAAGAGACGAAATCCACTGGTCCCCAAACCAGACCCCCTCTGGCCCTTGGCTGCGCCTAGAAATCCTGTCCATAAAAGTTATGAACAGGACCGGTGACAAAGGGCAGCCCTGCCGGAGTCCAACATGCACCGGGAACAGGTCCGTCTTAGTGCCGGCAATGCGGACCAAACTCCTGCTCCGCTTGTACAGTGACCAGATGGCCCTAATAAAGGGCCCCCGATTCTATACTCCTGGAGCACCCCCACGAGGGACACAGTCGAATGCTTTCTCCAGGTCCACAAAACACATGTGGACTGGTTGGGCAAACTCCCATGAACCCTCGAGTACCCTGTAGAGGGTATAGAGCTGGTCCAGTGTTCCACGGCCGGGACGAAAACCACACTGCTCCTCCTGAAGCCGAGGTTCGACTATTGGCCAGACTCTCCTCTCCAATACCCTGGCATATCTAATTTATCTAAATGAATTTCATTTGCTTTAGAATTTATTATCCATCCAAAGCTTTTTATTTTTTCCTTTTCCCAACCTGTTGTAAGCACTTTTAATGTGGGATGGTCATTTCTTTGTCCTTGTAAATTTGCCCAATAATTCAAAGATAACTGGTCCCTTCTAAATTTAAGAGGCTTTTCTCCCATTTCAACTTGTAATGCTGCTATTGAAGATGTTTTAAAAGCACCTGTACATGTTCTTAAAGCTTGAAATTGAATATAATTTAGCTTTTGGAGATTTGTATCTGCTGCTGAATTATAAACTATGCACCCATTGATATAAGACCTTTATTTTCCATATAATATAACAATCTTTCATTCATCATTCTCTCCATTATTTTACATATGTTTTAATGTTAAAGCTATAGGTCGGTAATTTTCTTGTTTTGTCTCATCTTTCCCCGGTTTTTGGATTGGTATAATCACTGCTTCTTTCCAACTTTTTGGCAATTCTCCATCCTCCCATACTCGGTCATACAATTCTAATAAAATATTTTTAGATGTTTCACTTAAATTACTTATCATGACATAACAAACCTGATCTTTTCCTTGAGCTGATAATTTATATATTTTAAGTGCCCTTTTCAGCTCTGTTATTGTGAACAAAATATTTAATGAATCATTTGAATCTTCCGTTTGCTCCAATAGCTCCTTATTCTCTAAAATTCTCTTTTCTCATCCATTTTCCCCGTCTTCACTAATATTTTCAGAACTATGAATTTTAACAAACGTCTTTACCAACATTTCCGCCTTTTCTTTATCTTTCAATGCTGATATTTCCCTATTATTTAGTATTGGATATCCACTCACTCTTTTAATCGCATTCATCCTTTTAATCATTGCCCATACCTTAGAAATGTCTTCATTCAAATCATGAAAGTTGTGATTTCTTTTCAATAACTTAAAAGCTTTATTTCTTTTCTTAATAGCTCCAGTACATTCTATTGTCCACCAGGGTACCAATTTTCTTTCCCTTTTCCCACCTTCCATCCTTATAGCCTGATTAGCTGCTTCTATAATAGCATTACATATAGAAAGATTAAATTCATCATTACTACCATTTATATCCACTTTTTGTAGTTTTATTTCACTATTATTCCTAAAAGTTTCCCAATTTGCAGATCTAAAGCACCATTTCTTCATCCCATTTATACAATATTTCTCTATATGTAGTTTTACTTCAGTCATAATAGGGAAGTGATCACTTCCTATAGTTGTTTTATTAATTACTTTCCATAAACAAACACCTGCTAGAGAATCTGAAACTAATGTTAAATCAATTGCTGACACTGTATTTTCTCTCAAATTAATTCTCGCTCCTCGCCCATCATTCAAAACTACCAAATCTTAACATCCATTATTTCTTCAATTACACCCCCATTTTGATCATTATGATCACTCCATAGGGAGCCATGTCCATTAAAATCCCCACACGAAATCACTTTACCCTCTAAATACTTACCAAGTTCCTCCATTAGATCTAAAAAAAAGTCTTTTACATGGATTATAAAAATGTATTATTTTAACTTTCCCAATTTTTGTCCAAATTTCAATAATAATATATTCTAACTCTTTTCCTTTAGCTAAAATTCTAAATTGAATCCCCTTTTTAATGAATATTATACATCCTCCTCCTGATCCTCCCTCTCTATGTCTTCTAATGCTTTCATATCTGTCAGGGTGTGACGCTTGGGGACTCTGTGTTGGTTTGGTGTTTTGTTTATCCTCAGTTATTTTGGGTGTTAGGTTGTAGTTTCTCCTTCCTCGTTCTTAGCTCCTTTAGTTGTTGTTTTCTTAGTTATGACTTAGTATGGTTTTCTCTTTGTTGTCGTTGCTATTTATTATTATTATTATTATTATTATTATTATTATTATTATTATTATTATTATTATTATTATATTATTATTATTATTATTATTTCTTGTTTTCCTTGGGTTCTTTAGTTTCGTTTCCCATCTAGTATCTCTGGGTTTTATTTGTGGTTAGGTATTTGTTCTCCCTCCTGCACTCTTCTGTTTCTTAGTTTCTTTTTCTGTTACTCGTCTTCAGTTATTATGTATTCAGTCCTTGTTACCTTTACATTCCTAAGTCCTCCCAAGTCTGGTTCTTCTAGTTTATCTTATTTCTCCAGTCCCTCCTGAGAGGTTAGTTTAGTAGTGTTTACATTTTGTTTATATTTATTCAAGTCCCCCTGTTCTCTGCCTTTTCCAGTCAGTTCAGTCAGTGTGGTTTTAGGTTTCTTTACTTTGTAATCCTGTTTGCTTTATGGGTTCCTTTATGGGTTTGTTCTTAGGGTGCTTAGATCTTAGGTTATGGTGTTTCTTATGTTCCCCCTAGTTCCTCTGTTCATGATTATTCTTCACTCTCATGCCTCATTTGGTTATTTGGTTTATACTGTAGCTTCATTTCGGCATTGTTTTATTAGTCACTTCGCCCATGCTTTAGTTTTTGTATTTGTTTCACCTGTTCCTTCTGCTTCCTTGCTTCATTCTCACACCTGTTCCTAGTTCCTTTGATTACCTGCCTTTATCTCCCTCAGTATATTAGTTGCTTTGGTTTCATTGTATTTTGCTGGTTCCTTCGTTCACAACTCTATGCACTACCCTCATCCATGCTATGTTCCTGCAGTGTCTTATGTAAGATTTTTGGATCTTGACTTTGGTTAGTACCTGTAGTGTTTTTGTTATGTTTGTGAAGTTTGAATAAAGCTCAAGATTTATTCGAAATGCTGCTGCCAAGCTCTTGTCTGCGCTTTGGTCCATCCACAAACCCCATCGTGACAATATCCTTTGATAACAAAATCAAGACTTGTTTTAAGCCAAGTTTCCTGAATGCATATAATATCTAATTCTTCTTTAAAATCTTTAATAAATCCTTTAAATACTTGCCCATTTCAATTCAAAAATACTTTATTAATCCCAAAGGGAAATTAAATGTTGTTGTAGCTCATTATGAAGGTTTCTTCAAAGAGCCGTTGTAGATGCTGATGGCTGTGGGCAGGAAGGATCTCCTGTATCGGTCTGTCTTACAGCACATCTGAAGAAGCCTCTGACTGAAGACACTCTGTTGTTGTAGGACAGTCTCATGAAGAGGATGCTCAGGGTTCTCCATAATGTTCTTCGTTTTATGAAGAATCCTTCTTTGCACAATGATCTCCAGAGGTTCCAGAGGAGTCCCCAGAACAGAGCCAGCATTCTTTATCAGCTTGTTGAGCTTTTTTAAGTCCCTGGCTCTGATGCTGCTTCCCCTGCAGACGATGGCAGAAGAGATCACACTCTCCACAACAGACTTATAGAAGATATGCAGCATCTTGCTGCAAACACCAAAGGACCTAAGCTTCCTCAAGAAGTACAGTCTGCTCTGTCCCTTCTTGTAGACAGTTGCATCTCCACTCCAGTCTGTTGTCCAGGTGAACACCGAGGTATTTATACTCCTGCACCACCTCCACTTCTTCTCCCATGATGGAAATAGTTTTTGACTTATTTCTGTTTCTCTTAAAATCTACAATCATCTCCTTTGTTTTAGTCACGTTCAAGATGAGATGATTGTTTCCACACCATGCCACGAAGCGGTCCACCACCTTCCTGTACTCAGCTTCTTGTCCATCTCTGATCCACCCCACAACTGCAGAATCATCCGAGTATTTCTGCAGATGAGAGGAGTCTGTCTTGACTCCTGTCTGAGGTGTACAAAGTGAAAAGGAATGATGAGAGTACAGTCCCCTGTGGTGCTTCTTTGCTGCTGACTACCTGGTTAGACACACAACCCTTCAGTCTCACAAACTGTGGTCTATTTGTCAGGTAGTCAGGTAGATCCAGGAGATTGTTGAGGCCTCCACCTGAGTCTTCTGGAGTTTCTGACAAAGCAAATCAGGTTGGATTATGTTAAATGCACTGGAGAAATCAAAGAACATGATCCTCACAGAAAAAAAAGAGCTAGACCTGAGATACAGCAGTGTTTGGCAAATTGCGAAAGAGGAAGGAGAGAGGAATAATCGGAGTAGCGTAAAAGTAGGCTAATGGACAGAGACGGCGGAAGACCTGAAAATTTAAAATGAGACAGGGCATGACGACTGAATTAGAAACTTGGAACATGACTGGCAGAAATGATGGAATTATGAGTTACAGCCAGCCAGGATTCGCCGGAGGTAAGAGCTCCGCCCATAAAATGGACTAATATTGACAGTACATAGATTGCTTAGTAAGAGTTTGTTATTTTCCTGCGGCAGTAATGCAGTTAATGCTTAAATTTGAAAACACTTTTTTACAGACTAGGAAGGTGCTGTAAATCGGTTGTCTCAAACTGAACAACGCAGCGCCGACCCGATATGCAGAAAGAAAGTGCTCCACGATTAGACAGGATAAAATATAGATAAGATGTATATTAAAAAAGTAAATGGTTCCTTAGCGCCTGATTAATAAAGGAAGAAGGTTGGTATAAATGTTTGAATGCATAAATGAATATTTAGATGTTCTACGGAGCAAACATGTTGCTTTTAAAAGTACATCCCCCCAGTAGAGGGAGCTAATACGAAAATTTACTAGTTTTAATATAATAAGCTAAGTAAAGTCGCAGACGATTAAAGTAATTTGCATTGCATTTAATTTATTGTACTGAGAAACTGTAGAAGGCAATGGTTACAAATTTCATAAATATACCTGGTAAAAGCACTCAAGGGAAAGACTGTCAAGGATCCAGAATAGAATTTAAAATTCTCCTCCTCACATATAAAGCCCTTAATGATTTAGCTCCATCATACATCAGAGAGCTGATTGTTCCATATGTTCCTAACAGAGCACTTTGTTCTCAGACTGCAGGTTTACTGGTGGTTCCTAGAGTCTCTAGAAGTAGAATGGGAGGCAGATCCTTTAGTTATCAGGCTCCTCTCCTGTGGAACCAGCTCCCAGTCTTAGTCCGTGAGGTGGACACCCTGTCTACTTTTAAGGCTAGGCTTAAAACTTTCCTTTTTGATAAAGCTTATAGTTAGAGTGGCTTAGGTTATCCTGAGCTATCTTCCTTATTTTAGCTCCGTCTTCTTCTCCCCTTGTTGGACGGAGTAAGGGGGAGTCAGGTTTAGCCTAAACCGGCTCAGTTACGGTTGAGGTGCAAACACACCCTCCATTTCTGCTACCTGTATGACCCCCTCTCTTTTCCAATGGTTATGGTCAATCTGACAGAGAGAGGTATCCCAATCGTTGAGGTTTTTAGTATAACAATGGCCATCAGTGGGCTCTAGATGGACAAACTGTCTACTTTTAGGGCTAGGTTTAAAACTTTCCTTTTTGATAAAGCTTATAGTTAGAGTGGCTTAGGTTATCCTGAGCTATCTCTGTAGTTATGCTGCTATAGGCTTAGGCTGCTGGAGGACATAATGACCACTTTCACCCTCTTCGCTACTTTCTCACGCTACTCTTCAATTTTGTATTATTTGCTGTTTTCTCAGCTTTTAACTTTGTTCTCTCTCTTTTCTCTTCCTAGAAGCTACACCTGGCCTGACTCTGTGTCTGCCTGTAACACCTTTCTGGAGAGGGGAATCCTCCAAGCTTCTGCTGGCAACAACTTAATGCTCACCCTCTACCGATGATCCACATGGCCCTGTCTTTCAGTGTTTAACCCTTTCTCTCTCCTAGACATAGCTACTGACTGAGCTTTTACTGTGACTAACTCTCTGTGCTCTCTTCAGACTCTAAACTTGAAAACTGGCTCAGAGTTTATCTGTTCCTTCTTTCTAGGTGAAACGACTAAAAGAGCTACATCCATTAACATTTACCTTTTCCTTCCCATAGAAAGTAGTCCTGGATCAGTGCTTCTTTGTTCTCTCTGTGTCTCTGCTCTGTTCTCTCTAACCCCCAGTCGGTCTTGGCAGATGGCCGCTCACACTGAGCCTGGTTCTGCTGGAGGTTTCTTCCTGTTAAAAGGGAGTTTTTCCTCTCCACTGTCGCTACATGCATGCTCAGTATGAGGGATTGCTGCAAAGTCAACGCCAGTGACTGTCCACTGTCTCCACATGTTCATCCGGGAGGAGTGAATGCTGCAAGTCACTGACTGGATGCAATCTGTTGGGTTTCCTTTCCTTAGATAGAAAAACTTTTTATCCAATTTGAATAAATAACAGAATCTGGCTGCACTGTTCAATGATTAAGATTAATTTGGAATGTATGTACCTGACTTTTGTGAAGTGCCTTGAGACGACATGTGTTGTGAATTGGCGCTATATAAATAAACTGAATTGAATTGAATTGAATTGATAAACGGGGGTTGTAAATATTTAAGGTAAAATAAATTTATGGTAAATAATAAGGCAAAAGATTTAAAGCAGCATATTGTTAGAGTTACTGAAGGTATTTACGTTCTGTATATTTTTTAGCTATAATGATGTGATCACATGCAAGGCTCTGACAACGAAAGGATTGAGAACCACCTGTTTGGGAGACCCTCTTTAACCGAGATGGTACAGACCGTAAAGAACTGAAACGAAGCCAGCTGAGACACAGGAATCAGAGGTAGCTTGCGTCATGACAAATTTTCAGAGGCGAGAATAAACCAGTCTAGGCAAACTCCTGATTGAGCGAGTGTGGATGCAGCTTTGGCAGAGAAGGATTTATGATATGATAGAAAAATCTGGAAGCCATGTTTGAAATGTAGGTCGAGGATTAGAAAGGAATAGGTATCGCACTTATTCTATGCTCAGATAAAAGAGCAGAAGACGTCTCTGAAATGCTTAAAGGCGGCCGAAAGCTCACCAAAGGGGATTCTTCGAAAGGTGGGGGTAGATAATTTAAACACAGCATTAAAGCCATCAGGGAAAGTGATACAGTTGTCAACCTCGGGATTATGGTAAATGAAAGAAACTAGATGAATAAGCTGCCCCTGCAGGATTTGGAGCGGAGCCTGAGTGAGATGTTATAATGCATGGAAGTATATGATCTACCTGAATGTAAGAGAGGAAAGGGAAACACGGCATGCTGAAGGGCATATGGATGAGGAAACAGATGAGAAAAGAGAACGAAGTGATACATCTCACCTTCAGAGACGAGCCAGGACGAGCGTTGCGATGGTGACTGACTGTGGGAGGAGTCAGGAGCGGGTTGAACGTTGTCGGAGAAGAAGAAATGCTGATGTGGCAGAATTGGAGGCGAACTCTCGGAGAAGCTGAGTAAAAGAAGATATGAAGGTCTGGGAGTATCCATGGATGAGATGAATGAAGCAGGGAAGATTGTGGGATGACTGGAGCAGAAGAAGACGTCGGAGCCTCGGGAGCGGGAAGATCGGTTTGAGAGACGAGATCGGAGGAGAACCACTGCAGTTGCCGGGCCGGATGACGCGGCGGCGGGAGCCGCAGGGAAGGCAAGGCGACCTCGGCGATGCTTAGTAGGAGGATTGGAGGAGTTCTTAAGGCGCTTTCCACTTGCCCGGAGCTGAGACGAGGGAAAAGGGGCCATGAAGGCAGGAGGCCAGTCGAACGTTACTACAAGTGGAGGAGGAGGAAGGAGGGCGGAATTCGTCACAAAACAGTGCAAGGAACCGCCAAGTCGCCAGAAACTAGTCGGACGGCAGCTGATCGTCAAAGCTCAGCAGAAGAACGGTGTCTTCCATGCAGAAGGTCTTTAAAAGTGATGCCCTGGGAGATGATTGGCCGAAGAGGAGTGCGGACCTGCCGTTGATTGGAGCAGCCAGTGAGGAGTGATTGGACGAGGCGGGGTGGTGAGTCTTCCATGTTGAATTTTTGTTTGAACTCCATTATTAATGACTTTAACTTGTTCAGTTTCCACAGCTTTTCCCCTTACTTCACATCCTCCATAATTCACCCTGTGTTGCCCTCCACAGTTACAAGTTTCCTTTCCATTTTTACATTCATCATACCCATGCTCCCCTCCACACTGTGGACATCTTTGTTTCCCCTTACATGCTGCTGCGATATGTCCATATCTCTGGCATTTATTACATCTTAGAGGAGGAGGAATGTATGGCCTAACAGGAAAACACATACATCCTACTTTTGTTCTTTCAGGAAGAGTAGCTGCTTGAAACTCCAAATTCACCGAAAGACTTTCCACTCTTTTTCCTTCTACTGTTCTCATCAATCTTTTTAATTTGCTTACTTCACTTCCATAGATACTGTGTCTGAACTTTTCCAGATCTTCGCCTATTGGAATTCCTGAGATAACTCCTCTAGCTATTTTAGCCTCTCCCAAAATCTTTATCTCACTCACTGTGTTTTTTAAGAATCTTAGCAAATATCAGCTCTCCAAACTTCTTTTTTAACTCTCTCTCGAGAGCTGACAGACTTAGTTGAGTACCTTCATCCTCCTTCCTAAACTTTATGATCATTTTGGACTCCTCCCTAACAACCCTTTTACAAACCGCAAGATTTTCCTCCACACTATTTTCTTCTAGGCCTTACTACTTTGTGTCCCTCTCAAAGTATCTTCTTTTTTACTTCTCTCTTTTCCCGACCCTCTACTACCACGCACTGGAGTCCAATCTCCAAAATCCATCTCATCATCTCCCTCATCCTCAACCTGAGACGCCATAGCAGTCCAGTCACAAACCAGTTTTATACCAACCGCCCCGACGCGAGATCTGCTGTTCACGCTCCACCCAACTCGAACTCCAGCCAACGGATCCCTCCAACCACCTCCGGAAATGTCAACTTCTTCTCCCTGACTGTGTCAACCTCCGCAAGCTTCCGTTCGGTGGACTGAGAGGTCTCAGCCTCTTTCACCCTGCCCACTTTCCAGTGTACACCTCCCTCCTCTTCTGTATCCAAAGTCTTCTGGTTTGAAATCATTCAAAACAATTTGGCTCCAGAGGGCCAATCAAGATGGAGGAGAGAGACAGACAGCAGGTAGATTAAAAGTGCGCTCCAGACCACGTGTTGATTTCATGTGATTTTGACCCATTTGGCAAGTTGTTCAGTTTGACGCAGTGAGTGTGGTGCTTTCCCAATGGCTGCTGAGTTGCAGGGTTAAACATTTCTGTCAGCCAGAGGGGGTTTGCCTGACAATATTTAACATAGTAAGCCTGATAGTTCTTGGTCCTTTTCTTCCTTCTGTGTGTAGCCTATCAAAATGTAATAATTTGAGTGCAGTTTTATGACAAAATACATTGTAAAGTCATAAATTATTTTCAGAAAGATAAATTACCTCATTTTGCTCCACTACTGCCTCTTTTGTGATAAACAAAAACGCATTAGTGGACATTCTTGGTTTTCACACCATTCATTTAGCTATATATTATTACATCAACAATTGTGTGGCTGCAAAGTTACAACAGCTGTACTCACTAAGTGTTGGTTTAGAATACGGACCATTGTAAGAATAATACATTTGGAAAACATAAAATTTTACTCTCAACATTTTATTGAATTTAGGTTTGTCCAGCAGGGGGCATACTAAATCCTGATGAAATGTTAAAATAGAATCAATGTCCTGATTTTAACCAGGTGCTTGGGTTGGGAAACCCTGTTAACATAATTTAAGATAGACTAAGTCTAATTAATATATCATAATTGATATATCATTAAGCAACAAGAAAGAACAGTGTGAATACCACTGAAGCTGCCTAATTAGCCATTTAATTAACAGAAAATGTTTCAATCGGCATCTGACTACATCAAAAACACCCACAGAAATAGAAATTCGTAAACATGACGTTTCAAAGATACCCATGGGTTTATAATGCAATCCTATAAAACACTACCAGAATAAATAGCCAGAGATCAATCAAGTTCTTCCTGACAAAACCTCAACAAAAACATTTCTATTACAGCCTTCATAAACATAACATTTATTGCAGGGCTATATTTTGTTCATTTGGTTAGGTCCAGACCCTGTAAATGCCAACAGTGATAGTAGCCCCTTCAGCTATCCCATATGCTATAAACGGCTCATTTGCAGGATTTAGCAAATTTTCTCATGTGTAAAGATGACATGTGTGATATGAAGTCTGGCATTTTCCCACAATAGCATATCACAGCAGTGCATTTCAAGAAAGGAGTTGCTTGAGAGGTGAAAGTAGAGAAGACATGGACTTGAACTCAACCAACTGTTATGACGTCTGTACAGGTAACTGTTTACATAGTGCAGAAAAGCATTAAATACATTTAACAAAAATACAAAGAAATATCGGGGTGAGGTGATTATGAGTGCAACAGATGGCAAATATATGGAATGTGACAAGGGCTTTGTCTTCTGGGCGTGGTTGATGTACACGAGAAAAAACGATGGATGAGACAGGAAGGTGTCTCAGAAGGACCATCTCTCCTGTTTGTGGGATCCATAGAGAGAGGGTGGCTACTCCGAATCGGTGCTGCTGTCTTATCCGTTCAAACTCTTCCTACACACTGGACATGCTGTGTGGCCATAGAACAGAATATAGATTACATTAGCATTGGGCAGTTTCTCACAAGCGTTTTAACAAGTTGTCTCCTTATTTCAGTCTTACTTTACATGATGCTCAGGCTGTTCTTTGACCTTTGTCTGGTAAGTCAACTATAGCTCAGCAAAATACCCCACTGCTAATGTTAAATTGCTGGTATAGTAAGGAAACTTCAGCATGGGTGAGCTAATTCTGCATTAAGCCTCTAATAATGTATAGTTGATTGTAATTAGACATTCCTTTAAGCCCATTCGAAAGGTAAAGCTGGCAAAGTTCTATATGAGCTTATTGTTCTGTTCCATTAACCTCCATTCCTCTCCAAAAACTATTAAGAACACATTAATTAGCCGCATATTTGCACAGGGCAACACTGTTCGTTCATTACAATAAACAATAGAAAATGTTCATTTTGAGTGCACCCCACATCTGGACCAGTGAACCAACACCAGCAGATGACATTATACCCCAAACCATCACTGACTGTGGAAAACGTCACTCTGGACTTCAGGCAACATGGATTCTGTGCCTCTCCACTCTTTCTCCAGACTCTGGGACCTTGATTTCCTGATGAAATGCAGAATTTACTTTCATCTGGAAACAGGACTTTGGACCACTGAGCAAGTCCAGTCCTGATGTCTCTGGTTCAGGAGTGGCTTGACACGAGGTATGAGACATGTGTAGCCCATGTCCAGTATTCGTCTGTGTGTTGGATCTTGATGCACAGACTTTAGCCTCAGTCCACTCTTTGTGAAGCTTCCCCAAATTCTTGAATGGCTTTTGCTTGACAATCCTCTCAAGGCTGCGGTTCTCTCCGTTCCTGGTGCACCTTTTCCTACCACACCTCTTCCTTTCACTCACTTCCCTATTGATATACTTGGATACAGAACTCTGAACAACCAGCTTCTTCAGCAATGACATTTTGTAGCTTCCTCTCCTTGTGGAGGGCATAAAGCTCTGTCTTCTGGACATCTGTCAAGTCAGCACCCTTCCCCATGATTGTGTAGTCCATGACCCAGAGTGATTTGAATTCTCAGGAAACCTTTGCAGGCGTTTTGAGTTAATTAGCTGACACCAGGAGTGTCCAATAATGAACTTTTTCACAGTATTCTAAATCTCTCAGACACTCAATTTTGGGGTTTCTTTACCTGTAAGCCATAGTCATCGAAACTACACGAAACAAAGGCTTGGAATATATAACTATGTGTGATGATTCTATATATTATTATTGTATATTGTATTGTATATTTGCTGCAGCACAATTATAATCTAAAAGATTTACATGGCTACATTTGGTTTAAAATTTTCAGTTTGCTCATAATTATTTTGTTTTCTGAGATTCCTATGTACTCGGGGCTGGAGTTTGAACACTGCTGTGAAAGTCTTCACACCCCTGTTCACGTCATCATCGCAATGGACTATGATAAAGGAGGACGTTGAGGAAATACAGGAAAAATGACACTAAGGAAATACAGAAAAGGTGATGCTACCGATGCAAGACCCCCATTTTACATGTGATACTTCTGTTACAACTATGATCTGAACAAGGCCCTGACGTCTAATGCTTGGATAACATGTATGATGTAGTAACTAAAAGGAGATTAGTAAGGGTCTAACTGCCATTTTTGTTGAACAACGTTTTCTCCTGTTTTTGTTAATTTAGGAAGGTAAGATGAATGTATTTGGTTTCAATTTCTTTCATCAGGTAAGATTTATCCATGAAAGCAGATCTGTTTTGGTTGTTATTTTGGCCTGAGTTGACCCTGAAGTTACAACAATCTCCTTTGTGCACAACTTAAATTTGTTACTAGAAACATTAGTTGGTTTCATATTCTTTAATTTTTTAGAGTTTTGTATGAGTTAGAGGGGAATATGTGGAGCAGTTAATCGGACGTGAAAGTGGACACAAACAGGAATCGGACTATGGAGACATCAAAAATACAATTATATGGAAACTGGAGAAAAGAAAAAAGAAACTGGAGAAAAGAAACTGGAGACTGGAGTCTGTGTTTATTATCTTCGCTCAGTGATAAAAGACCGCCCGCTCCTAAACTACGCATGACAAAGCGACGGGAAACAAAGGAACTGGTGAGTATATATACAGAGGGAAGTGAATGGTGGAACAAGGAAGAATGAGAGAGGCAGGTAATCAGATGATGAGTTACGGGTGTGCTGGTCAGGTGAAGGGAACTGAGGGAATGGAGGTTACAATGGTACTGATGGATGCAGGGACATGAGAGAAACTAAACTACAAATGTAAACACAAACTGAAGGTAATAAATCTAGAGATATAAGGGAAAACTAAACTAGTGACAACAAATACTAAACTAACAGGGAGAAGCAGAGACACAAAAACCTAAGATAACTGATAACCTAAATAAAACACAAGAACCTAATATGGGAGGTAAAAAATAAACAGAGTAAACAAGGGGTCTAAGGTCAAGGGGAAAAGAAACAAATAAACTAGATGGGGAATGCAATAAGAATATATAACGCTAAACAGGCACAAGAAACAAAAACTAACGAAAACTAAAAAAACCCAAAGAAGGGAATAAATAAAGAGAACTATACTAATAATAATAAACCTGAGGAAGAGACAACTCAAAAAGATAAACAACTGAGTTAAACAATAACTAAAGGGACCTACGAATGGGGTAAGGAGGACCTACTAAGGTGCAGGAGTGAAGAACAAGACTGAACACCAGGAAAACAGAATCAAATAAATAAACAAAGTTACAAAACTCAAAGAACAGAAACACCTAACTAAAAAAGTTAACAAACACAAAAGCAAAACGGACAGATCCGTTGTTACAGGGTAACTGTCTGACTGGCTCTCCCACTGTGAAGTTCTCTCTGTGCACTGAACATTCTAATAGCAGCATCAGACATAAAAATAGCTCCAACAGGAGTCACTAATAATGCTATGTAACATTAGCTACATTTATAGGACATAAAAAAAGCTCCACTTGTCTCTAAATCTAGAGTTTCTCCCACCTGCAATCAAACACACGCTGTCAGTTTACTCAATTTGTCTTGCAGCTCATTCACATTTCTTACTGACAGATGTGAGAAGAGATCTTCTGTATCAGCTGGAGGTCGTCCTGTGTTCTACAAATGAACTACATTTACATAAACATTTGTGAACTGTAAAGAAATTAAATGGTGGCACATAAAATTTGAGTTGAGTTCTATTCATTTTGGTTTACTTGTGTTACAGTGTCTAACCCTCCCTTTCCTCAAGCGAATTCATTATCTCCCAGATTAGAGTACAGGATGCCGTCCTAACAGAGACACAACAACAATCAATTAGAAATAATGTTTACACTGACACTAGACCTTACATTGTAAAGCTATAATGTTATCTTACCTCCAAGCCTGAAAGCCTTGACAACAGGAATCAAATCCATACACTGTCATTCCTAAATAACTATATCAATACAAAATAAAGGTTTAAATTGCAATTTATTAAATCAATCCATGTCTTTTCAATCTGTTGTATTTATTAGCAATTCTTTTTTATTTTCAGAGAAATAATGCAAGATGACTACTGCTCCTCCCAGCTTAATTTTTGCTAATGTACTAGAAGTATCAATGAGTACAAACTGATTAAAGAGATATTAGCACAGTTAAATCTATGCAGTGTGTCAGTTAATTAAGCTCTCAGTCTAACAGACCTTCATCCAGGAATACATAACTCAACATTGGATAGGCAGGCAGAAATAACCAATCACATTCCAGTCCCTGGCAGTAAAACACATCTGTGCACACCCATAGACTGCAAGTCTATTTGCAAACCCTGATGACAGAGTCTCCCCTTCATGGGAATTGTGGTTCTGAGCACTGAATCGTGTACTGTGATACGCTACAATAGAAGCGTCATTTGCCTCTTATAATAGTACAATACGATGCAATCACAAAGTAAATGGGGATTTGAGAGGGATCAGACTGGAGCCAACACTCCAATGAAGGAGAAGTAGTTAAGTTTAAGGACCAAATCAGCCAGCTCACAAATAAATGTAAAGGGTAGTAGTGCTTCCTCGGTGCAGACTTTCAGATAATTGCACCACTCAAGGTGGCAGCATGCTGGAGTAGCTATGTTACTGTTATGTTGAGGCTACAGACTGGGACGCACTGTGCCAGCCACATGGAGAGGACATCAATCCCGTGACTGAGTGTGTAAATGACTATATAAACTTCTCTGTGGATAACACCATACCCACCAGAACCGTGAATTGCAGGCAGCATGAATTGTTAAACTTTGGCCTATCAGAAGCACTCCCTCCCATACACTCACTCATTGCCTGGTTTAGAGCTGCTCATATTTAGCTGCTTAAATTCATTTTCAATTATACTGAATTCTAACTAAATTATTGGAATTACACAATTTGTCATTATGTCTTACATTCAACTAACTGTGCATCAGAACACACAATAAATTAGGTAGCCTATATTCGAATTAATGTTTTAACTACCAAAATATAACCTTTCACATTTGGAGCGTCTTATCCTGGTTGTAGTGTTGCTATACTAGTGCAAGTCAGTTACAGGCTGCTTAATTGGTTGTTAAGCTGCAGCCAATCACAACACTGCCTCCCCTCCTCCACTCCTTTGATGTGTCTCTGATCTATGCTTGAAATCTGCGCCGCTTGTTTTATCCCGGTCTTTTCGCAGTGGACTGTGAAGTATGCAGAATCGACAAGATTACATTAGTGCGATGAGCAGCCGATTCAATAATATTATTGAACAAATTCAGAACAGACAAGAGCAGCCGAGTTGTTCAGGGAGTCTTGTAGAAAGATAAGTGCTTTGAATTAGCTCGGAAATATCTGTAAATATTAAGTTTACATACCTCATGCAACTTTATTCATGTTATTGGAGAATCCTCTGAAGTTAACCATAATAAACTTTTTATGGAGTAATTTTATTAAATTATGTTTGAGTAGTGTTAATAAGATATTCTATGATTTTTCTCAGTGATTTTCATTTGGGTTGAAGTGTTGCAGTGTTTGCTAACTTTAGCCTATGTAGCAAGCTAACTTAGCAAAAATGCTATGCCTGGAAAGGACACATTTTGATAGAAATTTTTACTGTTAAAGGTTTTAATAAATAGAGGACTGCATTCACGCCGAATGTTTCAGCAGCTCATTTTAAAATATTTTTTTGATGGCAGAAAGTAGTTTTTTAGCGAGTTGAAACATTGGGTGCTTCAGCCCAGGTCCTAAATAGTTTCATTTTCATCAGACAGTGAGGCCAGTTTATAAGTCATTTAAAATAACATAGGACATCTTGTAACAGTTCTCTGCTGGCTGGGTTTTGGTTGAATGTAAATTATTGTAAATCAAACCAAAAGTTTACAATACTCTAACTTGGTTTAAATTTTTGTTAGAAGCTGAATGAAGAATAAGTAGAATCAGTTTAGAATTGATGGGGAAAAAAAACATCTGGCTGAAGCAAAATTTCCTTTCAGTTTTGTTGGAGCACACTGTGACGGAATGACGATTTATTTGGCTGGGACTCTACTTCACTGCAGACAAGTGCCTTCTAAGTGTAGTAAATCTTATGATTAAAGCAACTGAGGATATCCTAAAATGGCCACGATGCATGTATAATTAATAGGCCTATCTTAACATTAACCACTTGCCATTAATTATGGATACGTTGTGTATATTTTTTACAGAGACATTAGTTATCTATGCTTTTGGCTTTACATTTCAGTTTCTCATTTTGTCACTTTCAGGTTGAGAATGTTCAGACAAAATCCATCCATTAGAGGACCAAGAAGAAGGGACCAGACGAGGCTTGCAACCTTCAGAGTTGGTCTCCTCCTCCATCCTGAGATGGAAACATTCCACCCACAAAAAGTTATGTTTAATGACATGCATTGTAGTGTTTCCCAAGGAAAATGTTTCATCCACTGTCTCTGCTCATGGCCATAACTGGTTGTTTGTTATTGTTCTAGACCAGATCTAAAGACCTTACTGATAACTCTTGCATCAAAAGTCTGGACTGAAGAGACGCCCCAGCAGTAATATGATCAATGTATGCAGAGAAACAAAAATGGATGGTGCAATGCGAGCCTTTACAAGGGGGAGTTTCAATCCAGGGAAAAAATAAGCGTCATATTCATGGATGACTTCATGCAAGCAGAGGGTTCAGTGGATGAGGTTGGTCCTACGCGGGGTTTTTTTCGATTGTTTTTTGAGGCTGTCAAAGATGGCACCCTATTTACAGGGTCACAGAACAGTAAAAACCTGTCCCTGGACAGCCATGGTTAGTACCCCAACATGGCACTTAATTTTTAAACCCTATTCTAAAAGATTAATAGTATTCCTGCTGCATTTAAAAAATTTAGATTTTATGAAGTCCCTTATTCTGGAGCGACTTTCCACCGCAAAAAGTCTTTCTGTTCTAAATTTCCATTTATGCAGCATTACACTTACACATCATAATGTTGATCACAGCAGATTAGTTTAAAAAGACATCTAAATCCAGCCTGATCACCCTCTCCTGACTAGGGATAGGTACATTTCACACCTGAACCGGTACGGTACCAATACTTGGTACCTGGGAATCGATACCTGCACTCACTGGTACCAGTTTTTGGTACTTTTATGTGCGTTATGTGGAATTAAATGTTGTAAAATAACATCTCTAAAATATTTCATTTAACATACAATACTGGTCAAATGTTTTAGAACCACTTTCTCTTTCAATGTTTTTTATGTTTATGACAGTTTCCATTGTACGTAGATTCTCACTAAAGGCATCAAAACTGTGAATGAACACATATGGATTCATGTAGCAAACGAAAAATTGTAAAATAACTTTTAATATGTTTTATATTTTAGATTCCTAAAAGTACCCACCCTTTTCTGTGATGACTGAATTATTAACCTTTGGCCGTCTCTCAATAAACCTCTGGGAAGTTCGTTCAAGACTCTTTGGAAAACCATTTCAGGTGACCACCTCATGAAGCTCATGGAGAGAATGTTTCGAGAGAACAGCAGTAATCACAGCAAAGGGAGGCTATTTGGAAGAATCTAAAATAGAAGAATTATAGCTTTTATAGAAACTGTAAATCTAAAATAAAGCTGTAATCTAAAATATAAAAATGTTTAGTTATTTCACATTTTTTTGTTTACTACATAACTCCATGTGCGCTCCTTCAAAGTATTGTTGGCTTTGGTGTGAATCTACAATTTAAATCGTCATGAAAATAAAGAGACCCCTTAAGTGAGAAAGTGCATCTAAAAGTGTCGTGATTATGAACCTTAAAATATTATTTAATATTAATAATTTAATATTTTATCAAATATTGTGAATACCAGCCCAGTAAGGCGATGGTATTAGGACAAAGTTGAAAGGTGTGAGCCAAGCTCTGATATTATTGAACAGCATAAACTCTGCACACACATGGAATGAATTCACACAGTTTCTTAAAAAATATAAGAATTTATTAACAAAAATAAGTCAACTGAAAGTCAAATATATTTCAATCAACAAACTCTTCACCACACTAAACAATCCAACTAAACTACCAAGCAGAATTAAAGAATAAGGAAGACTAATGGGTTATGTACAATATAAACAAGTTGATTAAAGATGATTGAAAATCATGACCAAAAGAATGATGCAACATTACCATGCAATGTTATTTATGTTTGAGAACCAAGGATTATCTTGAAGAATCTGGAAATGAAGTTAAGTTAGTCTCTGAACTAACTTAGGCAATAATCAGCACACCTTTAGACAACCATTCACAATGCAAGATCAGATAAAATATTATTTTAAAATTAAGTTTTTAAGAATGATCTGTGGAAAAAAACCCAACTTTGGATGACTAATTTTAACGTTTTTCTCATTAGCTCTTTTTTTAAAAAAATAATATTTAAAGAAATATAAGGAAATTAGTAAAAATTTAAGGAAAATTTTTGGAAAGAGTCAAATCTTTCCGGAGAAAGGGGGGGTTAATGGTTTTATTAGTTATCAAATTTAGTAAAATGATGTTAGGGACATATTATTTACTGGAATTGAAAACTAAACCTTTCTGGGTAAATATTATTTAGCAGCAAGCACCTGTTCTTACCTGTTAGCAGTTAAAGCTAACGAAAGAAGCTGAGGGCTTAGCACCAGAATCAAACACACACCTTTTAAAATACCGTCAATAAAAGGGTTAAAATGCATAAGCACGGACGGCGCGTTATGATCAATCTTCTGTTTAAAATCGCCCCTTAAATAAAGTTTGTCTGAACTTTAAAAACACACAAACACAGAACACAAAACTGAGCACGTGTGCTGCACATAGCCTGCTAGCACTAAGATAGCAGAGTTCAACACAAACAAAACCAAACTTCATAAAATGAAAAACGTTTAGATCATTTCAATTTAAATCTTTCTCTCTATTACTCTGCCCAAACATCTAACCTCATATGAACCATGCTGAGGAGTTGTCCGGAAGACGACGAAGTTTGAGAGTACTGTTTGTCACTCATTAAGTCAATGCCTCAGAGACTGCAAGCAGTTATAAAGGCCAGAGGTGGTGCAACAAAGTACTAGTGATGTGTTGGAGTGTTATTTTGTTTGGTTTTCATGATTCCATATTTTTTCCTCAGAATTGAATGATTCCATAATTTATTCCCTGTGCTTGTTCTAAAAATGTAACTGTTACTGGCTACCACAATTATCTTTCGTGATTTCTTTTAGTATTTCTTAAAGACAGAAAGTTGCCATTTGAAATGCCTTTAGTTTTTGTCATGTCTATGATCTGTTTTTTTTTCTACAAAATTCAACAACTGAAGGAACATCCTCAGAGACTGGTGATTCCATAATTTTTGCCAGGGGTTGTATCTGAGGCTGACGAAAATTGTGGACTCTTCAGCGACCGAAATCTGTTTGAGCATTCATACAGCCATTTTCCCTCTACTGTGGATTCTCATGTGTGTGTTCAAATGTCCTTTTTGGCTAAATCTTTGTCCACATAGATCACAACAGAAAGGTTTCTGTCCAGTGTGGATTCTCATGTGTGTGTTTAAACTTCCTCTTTCAGTAAATCTTTGCCCACATAGATCACAACAGAAAGGTTTCTGTCCAGTGTGGATTCTCATGTGTTTGTTTAAACTTCCTTTTTCAGTAAATCTCTGTCCACATAGATCACAACAGAAAGGTTTCTGTCCAGTGTGGATTCTCATGTGTGTGTTTAAATTTCCTTTTTCTGTAAATCTTTGTCCACATAGATCACAACAGAAAGGTTTCTGTCCAGTGTGGATTCTCATGTGTCTGTTTAAATACCCTTTTTGGCTGAATCTTTGTCCACATAGATCACAACAGAAAGGTTTCTGTCCAGTGTGGATTCTCATGTGTGTGTTTAAACTTCCTTTTTGGTTAAATCTTTGTCCACATAGATCACAACAGAAAGGTTTCTGTCCAGTGTGGATTCTTATGTGTGTGTTTAAATGATGTTTTCGGTTAAATCTTTGTCCACATAGATCACAACAGAAAGGTTTCTGTCCAGTGTGGATTCTCATGTGTTTGTTTAATGTTGATTTATGGCTAAATCTTTGTCCACATAGATCACAACAGAAAGGTTTCTGTCTGGTGTGGATTCTCATGTGTGTGTTTAAATTTGTTTTTTGGTTAAATCGTTGTTCACATAGATCACAACAGAAAGGTCTCTCTCCAGTGTGGATTCTCATATGTATGTTTAAAGTGCATTTTCCAATAAAGGTTTTACCACAGTCTTCACAACTAAACTTCACTCCTGTCTGGACTTTCTTTGGCGATTCCACATTTTTGTTCTCTGTGAAACATTTCTTCCCATCCAGCGAGCTTAAAGATCCTATTTCTGAATTTATCATGTCTTTCTGAGGAAAGCCACGGTGAACAAATTGTTCAGAAAACTCAGGGGAGCTAAAAGGTTTGTTAATGTTTCCATCTGACTCAGGAGCTCTGCTGTCCTTCCAGTCATTGTCCATGTCCTTAGATTTCAGTCCAGAGTCTGACAAGTGTTTGAGCTCAGAGACGGGGTGCTTTACATCATCGGCCTTTTCATCCTTCTCAGTGTCTTCAGTTTCTGAAGAAATGGAACCAAATCCATGATCTTGTGTCCTGATGGATTCTTCTCCTCCATCATCGTCACTCTTTATGGGAGTAGCAGTGACTGGAAACCTGATGGCATCAATCTCCTCTTTCCCACTGAGCTGCTCTCTCCCCCAGACTGGTGTAGACCTCCTCCTGTTTCATCCTTATGTGGTGGAGCTTTGGGTCATGTAGGCCAGCACAAGGTCTGTGGTTTACAGGAGCTTCTTCTTCAACCATCAGCATCTGCTTAACATCTGCAGGAAACACTGAAACACATCATGTATATTAGAAAGTTTTTTTACTTCAGCCTGGACTGAGTCACTTTTTATTAAAGATACATTTAGGTGCTTTGGTTACATTAAATTCTTTTGATTTAATTACCATTTATTCTTATCCTTTTATTTTGCATTGTTGCTTCGGATGTCTGCAACAACCATAAACTGAAACCATTTTTTTCTTTTTTGTCTCCATCTCGCTTGTCTACGATTGTTTCCAGTGTGCCGCATAATTCATATTTTTAACTAGTTTCTATGTGGAACAATCAGGTTTTAAAGCAGGTACAATAAGCAATGAACAGGACAACTCGTTCTCTAAAGTTAAAATGAATGAAATAGAATTCACACCAGATGTTGGCAACTATCAAATACTCCTCATATAAAACGAAATTAAAGCCAATTATTCCACAAAGAAAGTGAAGGGTAAAAACTTGGAATGACACAGAGAATAATTATTTAACCCATGAAGAAATGTTCGTCTGAAAGTGCATAAAAAGCAACCATATTAAATCTGTCAGCATTTAGAAAGCATCTTTTATATGTTCAAATCAGCTGGTTTAAAATTAATTGATAACCTAATAGGTTTCTTATTACTAAAGTATTGCACAGAGGGGTAAAACTGGTAAAAGCAAAGAGACCTTCACAAAAAGGTCTTACTACTGCAAAATATACTAATGGCAATGGTTACAGATGCATTTCTAAGCTTCTGACTGTTCCAGTGAGCGCTGCTGCAACCATAATCCTGCAGTGGAAAGGACATAATTTCAACGTAGAACAGTCAAAGCCAGGTGCCCCTAGAAAGACTTCTGGTTTAAGGTAGCTGTAGTTAAACCTTAACTTAAGAAACCTTATCTTAATCAAGATGACTTAAATTACAGACCTATATCTAATCTACCGTTCTCATCTAAAATTCTTGAGAAAATAGCTGCTAATCAAGTGTGTGAGCATTTACACAGCAATGATCCATTTGAAGAGTTTCAGTCAGGTTTCAGAGCTCATCATAGCACTGAAACAGCTCTGCTGAAAGTCACCAATGATATTCTCCTTACCTCAAATAATGGACTTGTGTCTGTACTTGTCCTGTTAGATCTCAGTGCTGTATTTGATACAGTCGATCATAATATTCTCTTAGAAAGGCTGGAACATGCTGTAGGGATCAGGGGAACAGCACTAGGCTGGTTTCAATCTTACTTGTCTGACAGATTCCAGTTTGTGCATGTAAATGATGAATCGTCTTCAAACTCCAGGGTTAATTGTGGAGTACCACAGGGTTCAGTACTTGGGCCAGTTCTCTTTACTATATATATGCTTCCAATAGGTAAAATTATCAGGCAGCATGGGATACATTTTCATTGTTATGCTGATGATACTCAGCTTTACTTATCCATAAATCCTGATGAACCCAACCAGTTAGATAGACAACAAGCATATCTTGAAGACATAAAAACTTGGATGACCTTAAATTTCTGCTTTTATATTCAGACAAGACAGAAGTTGTCGTCTTTCGACCGGAGTCTTTAAAAAAGAAACTGCTTAGTCAATCACATATTCGGGATGGCATTAAATTGACGTCCGGTAATAAAGTAAAAAACCTTGGTGTTATTTCCAACTAGGACATGTCATCTAAATCCCATATTTAACAGGTTTCTAGGATTTCCTTCTTTCACCTCTGGAGTTTAAACAGAGTTTAAAACATTCGACTCAAACGGGTTTAGATAGAAAGGTAACAAAACCGTAATTTTTTTAAGTAACCTGTCAAAAACATAACCTTTTCATTGCGTTCATAGTGAAGAAACATGTCACTCTTTTGAAAATTTTTTGAAGTTTCCTCGTCGGTCATATTTCAGGCTGTTTTGTCAACAATGTGCAGGTGTTTAAAGAGGTGCAAGTTCCCGCGACAGGGCCTACAAATTTCGGCAGGCATGCACCGCTCTGCTCTATTACCATAACGCACTCTTGTATGCACAAGGCTAATCTTTAACAGAGCGCTAACGTCGGCTGACGTGACCGCGAAGAACTGACTGTCGGGTCACTTGACCACAGTCGAAACTGACGGGAAACGCATATTTGTCAATGTTAAAAAGGCAGTGAGTTTGTAGCTCTGAGAAGTGTTTAATTTGTAGTAAGGTGTAGGGAGACCCCTAGTGGTGAACACTGGTAAGTGCGCTCTTTCGTTCTTAACTGCGCAACATTTTAATCATGTCAAGCCAGGGCATGTAATCAGTATCAGCAGCTCAAGATGTGTGCGTAGCTGACGAAACGTAAGTTTAACATGGTAAGAGCTGTACTGAAAATTATCAGGCATTTTCCACTACTTATATGTGTAAAGTATAGTTTGGTTTTGATGCCATTTGATGTTATTTTTGTTATATTTGAGACTGTTTAGCAGTAGAAGCTACATGCTAAAGCTGATAACATCCGGTGCAGTGTTTGCCGTGTCGGCTAGGTTATGCATAGGAGTCATGATTCTTAAAGCATAGGTTCTATTAAGTTAGACATCCTATGTAGAATGTAAATGTTGCATTTATTTATGCCTGGTAGTTTTATTAGTATTGCATAGAGCATATTTTTGATTTTGTTTTATTTCTTATTTTTCTAGACCACACATACATATTCTAATGTATGTAAATATTAGGGCTGCTGTATGTCATCTGTTCAATGATTAAAGGACCCTAACGTTATAATATTATTTGATAAAATATTAAAATATTAATATTAAATAATATTGTCAGATTAATAATCCTTACATAGGGCTGCTGTATCTCATCTGTTATGTTATGCTATTCAAGCATCCTGTCTGTGCTCCTTACCGGTGTTGTGCCATGAAGTGATGATCTGCCAAAAACTGATCGGGTAAGACCGGGCGCATCCCCGTGGAGGAGCGAGCAGCGAGAGGAGGAGCTTGCCGCAGGAATGCAACAAGCCTGTCGGTGGTTTAGTTCTTAAAGTCAAACAATATTAACACCTATAAAACAGGTATATTTCTATGGTCAAAGTTACAGTAAAGGGTTATTATTTATTTATTTTAGAAAAAAATAGAACAGGTAGTACTGTGCACAGAAAACTTTGTCAAATTTGGAGATTACCTACTGTGTTCTACTCAGAGGAATTATATTTTACTGATCTCACTGAATGCACTCTGTCCAAAATGGCTAAAATAGCAAAAATCTGGGTTTGGTCCTCTGCCACAAATTGATTATGGCCTATTTCCTGACCACTGACATGCAATGTCTACCTGATTTGGACGGAAGTTTTTAAAAAAAAGAAACTGCTTAGTCAGTCACGTAATCTGGAGGGATCTGGATGTGTGCGCAGCTGACGAAATGCAAGTTTAACATGGTAAGAGCTGTCAGGAAAATTATCATGCATTTTCCACTACATATATGTATAATGTATAGTTTGGTTTTGATACCATTTGATGTTATTTCTGTTATATTCGAGACTGTTTAGCAGTAGAAGCTACACGCTAAAGCTGATAACATCCAGTGCAGTGTTTGCCGTGTCGGCTAGGTTATGCATAGGAGTCATGATTCTTTAAGTATAGGTTATATTAAGTTAGTCATCCTATGTATAATGTAAATGTTGCATTTATTTATACCAGGTAGTTTTATTAGTATTGCATAGAGCATGATTTTGTTAGATTTCTTTTCTAGACCACACATACATATTCTAATGTATGTAAATATTAGGTGTTGGGATCCAGCCATGGATTTCAACATTAAACTCCGGTACGGACTCTTCTGGAAATTTCAAAATAAAGTGCATTAACCTTCTTCCCGCACAGCCAGGAAACGGGATAACTGCGGACTTGTGACGCCACTGCCCAAATAAAAGCACAGCTGTTGCTACATCCGCCCTCTTTCCACTGCTCCTTTGAGGGACCAGGATAGGGGAGGCCAAGCGCGCTAATGTCTCTTTGCTGGCAAACAGACATAAACTCTTCAAACTGGATCCAAGGTCGATCATATTCACTAAGATAAGTACAAATGAATCACTGTATGTGTACCCGGTGATTTCATTTATGAACGGGTTAATCAAGGTACAAGCATTGCTTGACTGTTCTCTCTGAAATCTGCAGAAGCGAACTATTTCCAGAGAGTTCCCAGTACGACGCCGAGTGCAGCTATTTCCCCAGGAAGGACGACGGAGGCCGCATCACTGTGGTTACGGTAACGTGCAGTTTGGCCGGCCGAAAGAACAGCCGCCACTCCCCACAGCTAAGAAGGTTAGCTAGAAGCTAACCCATTGTCACAGAGCTCTTTTCAAGCTTCGCTGCCCCGGACAGCTTTTCCTCAGCATGGTCAAAGGTTAGGTGTGGGCAGAATAACAGTTAGGATGAAATGATCTGAACGTTTTCATTTTTATGAAGTTTGGTTTTGTTGTGTGAAACTGCTACCTTGGTGCTAGCAGGCTATCTGCTCAGCCCCACGAGCTCAGTTTGGTGTTTGTGTGTTTTTAAAGATAAGACAAACTTTATTTAAAGGGGTGATGTTAACACAGAAGATTGCTCGTAACTCGCCGCCCGCGCTTATGCATTTTAACCCTTATATTAACCCCTGGTATTTTAAAGGTGTGTGTTTGATTCTGGTGCTAAGCTATCAGCTTCTTTTTGTTCAGCTACAACCGGCTAAACGGTTAAGGAACACTTTGCCCTGCTGCTAAAGAATATTAACAGAAAAGGTTGTTAGTAGTGAATAATAGTTCCTAACTTATTTTACTAAATCTGATAATAAGTAAATACCATAACCCAATTCTCCTGAAGATTTGGCTTCTTTCCAAAATATTCCCTTAAATATTTACCCAATTTCCTAGTAATATTTCTTTGAATATCATTTTTAATAAGTAAAGCATGCTATGAGACAACGTGCGAATTAGTTCCATCCGAAGGTGGTTTTATTCAGCAAGATCATTCTTTAAAATTATTTTATTAAAAATATATATTTTATCTGATCTTGCTTGTGAATGGTTGCTAAAGGTATTCTATTGCTGATATTGCCTAAGTTGGTTCCACGGACTAAACTTCAACTCATTTTCCAGATTCTTCAAGATAATCCTTGGCTCAGACATAAATAACATTGCATGGTAATGTGCATCACCTTCTGGTCAGATTTTCAATATCTTTAATCCACTTGTCGTATATTGTGTTACATAGCCCATAGTCTTCCTTATTCTTTAATTCTGCTGGTAGTTTAGTTGGATGTTTAGGCTAGTAAAGAGTTTGTTGATTGGAAAATATGTTGACTTTGAGTTGGACTATCTTGTTAAACAATTCCTGTATTTTAAGAAAATTGTGTGAATTCATTTCCATGTGTGTCCAGGTTTTGCTGTTCAATAATGTCAGAGCTCATCTCACACCTTTCCATTTTGTCATTATACCACGACCTTTACTGGGACTGGTAATTCACAGGACAAAACCCTAACAGACCGAAATATTATTTGATAAAATATTAAAATATTATATTAAATTATTGTCAGATTAATAATCCTACATAGGGTGCTGTATCTCATCTGTTATGTTATTGCTATGTCAAGCATCTGTCTGTAGCTCCTTACGGTGTTGTGCCACAGAGTATGGATCTAGCCAAAACTGATCGGGTAAGACCGGGTGCATCCCCCGGAGGAGGCGAGCAGCAAGAGGAGAGGAGGAGCTTGCCGCCAGGAGTGCACCAGCCTGTCGAGTGTTTTATTAGAGAGTTCTTCTCGGTGCGTTTAGTCTTAAGGTCAACAATATTAAACACCTATTAAAAACAGGTATATTCTATGGTCACGTTACAGTAAAGGGTTATTATTTACTTTATTTTGGAAAAAAAAAATAGAACAGGTAGTACTGTGTCCAATGAAAACGTTGCCAAATTTGGAGATTACCTGCTGTGTTCTACTCAGAGGAATTATATTTTACCGATACTCACAGAAGCCATTAAATTCCCAACTGACCACAAGTTCAGTTTAGTCTCTGCTAAATTGATTATGGACAATATTTCTCACCCAGAAATGCAATCTGCCTTATATTACTATACTGTATTCTGAGTGAATGTATTTACAAAGATCTCACTGAATTGCACTCGTCCAAAATGGCTAAATAGCCAAAAATATGGGTTTGTCCTCTGCCACAAAATTGATTATGGCTATTTCCTGACACTGACATGCAATTTCTACCTGATATGACTCTGTTTCAGTTGAGATTATTATTTTACTGATTCACTGAACCAAACCCATTCTACACTGAAAGAGTTTCCCCAAATGGAAAAAAAAGTACGGCTATTTCCATTGCCCAAAATGATCATGGCTTATTCCCATGACCCATGAATTAATTCTGACATCGAATTGCTTTATTTCATCAGGGATCATATTTATAATCTGACTGGAGTACCAGACCCTCCCACGCTGTAAAGATCCCCACAATGGACAATTAATAGGGGTGTTTCACGGGCACAAATTGATCTTGCCTATTTCATGATTCATGGAATAGGGATTTCTGCATGAAATGGCTTGGACAGCTGTGAGAGATTAGATTTTTACCGATCTTACTGAACGCAACGCTCCCCACACAGAAAATTGTACCAAAATCTTTTTTTTTTCTCGTCCAAAATTGATTATGGCTTATTTGTCTACCCACTAAAATTCCATTTTGCCTAAAATTGCATTTTACAGATCTTGTGGAAGCGTTGTCGGTCGCACGCTTAAAGAAAATGGTCCAAAATGGCCTTAAAAAGCATGCATTCTGCAATTAAGCAGATTAGCTGATTGACTGCGTATGGCTTTTGTTTTTCTCAAAATAAAATACACTCATTAGAATACATTCATGTAAGTTTATTGTTTAATGCATCAAATGCATTTTATTAATCAGGTATCACTTTTATTTAATCCCAGGTATAACTACATTGAAATTCATTTCCTCCCTATGAATATTTTTACTTTAATAAATGTGATATGTTAGTATTACTTTGCTGTTTTTATTGTTGAAATACTGATTAGCATCGCTATTGCATGTTCTGGTCAAAACCACTTACCTGATAATTACAAGTCCTTTTTAGTGTGATTAGCAGAGGTGTGCATCCGAGTTTATGACAGTTGTGTGACTTGGATCAGACCATTTTCAATTGCTAAGATCAAGAACTTTTCCATCGGCTTTAATCTACCCAGCTGTCAAATTTTCAGAGAAAAAAGCAAAGAGCTTCATTGTTTGAGGGGGTAGATCGTTACACTCAATGCTTCCTTTACTACCTGTAATTAGTTGTTGTTGTCGACAAAGGTATTGTGTTACAAAAATTTGTTAATGGAATTATAAATGGGATGAAGAGGATTAGCGTGGGTTGCGATTACCGCGTGTAATTTTAGAAAATAAAGTGATGTGTTTATTTTTGTTATCAGACTAAACATTGTCATAAAGTCATAAACATCAAACGCAGGTTCAAAAAACTATTTTCGATTATTTTGTGTTGATTTTAAAGTCATCATAACCACATCGCAACGAATAATGACATACGAATAAAAATTAGCCTGAATTTCCAATTTGGTGACCTGTGGTAGCTTAGAGTCCAGAATGAAAATCCAAACGGATAATTAGATAGGGAATGTATTTGTTATGTCAAGTTGACTTCAGAACTTCAAAATGTGTTTTAATCGATTTAGTAATCACAAAAGGTAGTAATATATTCCTACTGATCTTTAGTTTGGGATGTAATATTCTAATTTCTAACGATTCAGTTTTCAATAATTTAATGTATAATTAAACTTTATTGTGTATAAATTGATATTAGGTTTGTTATGAACTTCGTTTTCAGAGTAAGATTAGGAGTGCGTTAGTTCAAACTAGATATTTGTTACTCCAGTTTGGAGTCAAAAAACAAAATCAGCAAAGTCGTTTGGGTGTGGTCTGTATGTCAAACTGTGTTTCCTTTCTGATCTCACCAAATTAAAACATGATTGATACCTACTGTAGTTATGTTGCCTACAAAACATTATTATTTAGTTTAGTTTTGTTTCTAATAAAAAGTAATTTCAAACCTTTGCATGAAATAAGCTGCTTATTGTGGTTGCATAGTTATTTGATACTATACATTTCATTCCAATACATATCAAACGATAATGAAAGAAATCCTTTATTTCTCTTATCTAACCTCAAGATGGCAAGTTATTCTATTGTCGACATGGAAGCCACACCTTATTCGCTACAGGTAAAAGTTTTTGGGACAAAAGAGGCTAAGAAGCTTTTCTGGAATGTCATGCCCTGCAGCCAGGTTCCTCATTGCAGACAGAAAAAACAGAAAGGAATCTCTCAAAGGTGTTAAAAAACTAGTCCAAATGTTAGTTACTTATTATGCAAACAAAAAAAAAAAAAAGGGTAAACTAATGTCACTATGATACCACTTAAAGTTAATAAGTTAGGTCGATTTCACAGCCTTTTACTAACAAGCAAAATTTCTGCATATTTTTGTCAGGTACTCCGTGTGTGGCATGCCAGGCCCCTAAAGCAATATAAAACAGGAGGTGGAGTACACACCAAAAAGGTAAACCCTTGCACTTTAGTGAATATTATGTAATCTTCCTATTTAAAGAAATAGTAAAGAAAAATATAAATGGATGGATGTATTTTTATTATTTACAAATTGTTATCACTTTTCTAAAGGTTGACCAAGGCCTTTGAGCTCACTTGCGCATTGATTTGATTGGAAATTAAAAAAAACTACTGCAAGTGCCATCAGTATATATGTGTCATGATAGACCACTTGACAAAGTGGCCACAAGCCCTGCTTTAAAGACAAAGAGTGCCAGAGGAGGTGGACCCAATGTTCTCAAGTTAGTCTATCAGTTTGATGCACCCAAAGCAAGTTCTACTGATCAAAGGGAAGGAGTTTGTCAAGGAAGGGATGTATAAAAATGCATTTTTGGTTTAGAAGCAGACATTAAAAATAACAGGATAATGTGTTCAATTATTTATAGCAAACTATAGTATAGCAAATGTGTACAGTTTTTTTCAGGAAATACTGAAACAATGTGGTTTATTGACTTTTTTTATACAGGGATTCAAAAAAAAAGTCAGGACCTGCTGGGGATTAAAGAAGCGCCCAATCACCCAAAGACTAATGGGTTGTTAAAACAAATGAATTAATACAGAGGATGTTTCAACATGAGAATGTTTTTTGTTTTGGGGTGTGTTCTGTCAGATCTATTTTCACATGGGGTTTTGATCATTTCTCAATTTATTTCCAAAGGGTGAAAAAAACCCCAGATAGGGGGATAGCATTTGGATGCCGTATTTTTGGCCTAAGACAAAAAATTTTTTAGTTCCAACATGTTGAAATAAAAAACTTGTTTTGTTTTGTATAACAAAAACAAAGATGTTAAATAATTTTAAAATTAATTTTTAAAAAAAGCAAGAGAAAAGCCACAGCTAATTTTCATGTGGGGAGAAAGTGTGGCACTGAAGTCAGAACCACAGGGGGGGGGAAAATTTTTAGACCCAAACTCCCTGGGGACCCTACACTATTAGAGCATAAAAAGTTGGGGAAATCTGAAACTCATATAAACTCATTTTGTGTCTTCAAAAACGGTTGTAATACCAGGGGAAAAGGGGTATTTTTTTTGACCCTGGGGTGGATAAAATGAAGCCCCAACCCCAAGACATTTCCCGGGGAAAATTTTTTTTCTTGGATTAACGTTTTACAATGCCCAAAAAAGCGCAGGGGAAATACTGGTTTGCTCAGGGAAAATTTGAACTTTTAAATTACATAATTCATTACATTTGTCAACTAACATGTCTTTAAATCTTCATAAGACTCAGGGGGCAAAGTATCTCGAGGACTGTGATTCCTTTTCTCACCCCATTTAACAAGACTCCACCTCATGTGGTGTGTACGCCCTTATGGGTTTTCTATTTTATTTACGAATTTATTGAAAAGGGATTTTAAAAATTTTTTAAGTAAATGTTTTTTAAAAAAACAAAACCCAAAATTTTAGACTTTTCAAAGGGTTAAAAATGATCAAGAAAAAGGGAAATTTAGGTAAAAGGTACAGCAGGTAAAGGGAGAGATCTAGGAAACACTATAATAGGGGCAAGGTGGGGGGTAAAAGAGTGGATGAAAGGGACAAGGCCTGTGGGTTCATGGGATTTGCCAAAAGATGCCTTTATGCTGTATTAAAGGTTTTTTTAAAATGGCTATAGGGAAAATCATGAAAAAAGGAGTAATTTTTAATGTTGAACTTAAAGGGACAAAAAGAAACTATGACGGGGGGTTTGGGGACCACGTGACTTAAACCCCCAGAGCTTTCGAAGAAATTACCACCTAAAAATAAATTTGCCCCCCTCTCTAAACAAAAAAACTCAGCTGACAGGCTGGGGGCACCCGCGGCAACCCCTCCCCTCCTCCTCCTCCCCTCGCTGCTCGCTCCTCCCGGGGACGCGCCCGGTCTTACCCCCATCGAACCCGGGGGGGATATCAACATCAGAATACGCCAAAGCACAGTCCTTTCTTTTAAAAGACTTTCTTTATCATCAAAGAAGACCCAATATGTTTAAAACCCTCATTCTCTCATGAAAACGAGCGACAACTTATTTTGGCAACCTCCTTCATTAAAGCAATTTAGCTTAATTAGTTTCTAAGCAAACTTGTATCGGTGATAAAGGACAACAAACCAATCAAAATGGCGGACGTGGGTCGTTCCCACCGAGTAACGAAGCGTTTACGTTTTAAGTCTATGGGAACATTTGGGCTTTAAGAAGCTAATCCATTAGTCACCTAAAATGTTCCTAAACTGTAGCTGACATGAAAACATACAAACCTGAACTGTGCAGCAGAACTTTAGGGTTGAAACCAGCCTCCAGGATGTTGAGACGCAGCTGATCTTCTTTGTCCTCTTTAGCTGTTTGGGAAATCTCTCCCACTGCTGCTCTCTGCCACCGTTTGAGCTGCTGTCTCCACATCTTTGTTGTTAGCTTCTCTTCAAAAGATCCTTTAACAGTTACTGAGTAGTTAGAACTCGGCTAAGATCCAAACTCCGGCAACACCGATGCGTCGAGCTCGTAGAGCAAAACCACGTCTCCTTCTTCTTCTACTTAATTTATAACGGGGGTTGGCAAACAACAAAATTGGTGCATTATCGCCACCTACTGTTACGGAGTGTGGACCAGAATGTCTCTCAGGAATTACATTCTATTGTACAGCGGTGTTATTTTTAGATAACAAAATATTATCTGATAAATGTTACTTTTTGAATTAATTCTAAATAAATAAACAAAATCTTATTTAACTTTCATTTTTTTAAATTTTGAATTAATTGTTGTCTCTCTTCCTCATATTTTTACAGTACATGCTCTATGGTTTAATCTATTTCACACTATACACATTTACTATTACAATGTTTCCCTAAAATAAAAAGAGTACTATTGAACCCACTATGCCTAAATCTTAGACGACAAAATAATTGTTTCTTCCATCCTTGCCATTCCTGTTCTTCTAATTTCTCCAGTCTTTTTTGAATTTTATTAAACCAATGTTCTTTCTTTTCTTTCTCCCATTCATTTAGCCATTTCAATGTTGTCTCACTTGTTGAGGTTGAAGTAATCATCTTCGGGAGTATGTCAAAGATTTTCTTCTTAATAGAATCAATTTTATTTTGGAAGAATCCCATAAAGTCATGACTGCTGAGAGCTAAGGGAATGGATGGCTCAACAGAGCTATGACTCTGTGTAAGTTTAGCAACTGTACTAACGAGAAACCTAGGATTATTCTTGTTCTCTTCTATTAAGGATGAGAAATAAGCTGTTCTAGCTTGGTGAAGTGTCTTTTTATACAACAGTAGGCTATTTTTCCAGATTAAGTAGGAATCTTCTGGGTGTGTCGAGTGCCATTTTCGCTCCAATTTTCTAACATTGTGCTTTAAAGTACGCAGCTCTGAATTAAACCAGGGAGCCAGCCTCCTATGAATAATTACCTTCTTTTTCAAGGGGGCTGCATTGTCTAATGCACCACGCAATGATGAAGTAACACTATGAACAAGAGAATCAATTTGTGAAGGGGAAGAAACAAAATTATTGCCCTCCACTGTGTTTTTCTGTGATAATGAGGAAATTAAAAGTGGAACAGATTCTTTAAAGGTTGTTACAGCATCGTCTGATAATGATCTACTATTATGAAATTTTCTTTCAGGTGTGGAGTACTCTGTTAAATTAAACTCAACGGTTATTAAAAAATGGTCAGACAGCACAAGGTTGTGAGAAAATATTGTTATGTCTTTACACTCAATGCCATATGTCAACACAAGGTCCAGAGAATGAAGACAAACGTGGGTAGGTTTGTTAATGTTTTGTGCAAAGCCAATTGATCTTAGATAGCATTAAAAGCTATATTCACTTTCAGTGTCAACATGAATGTTAAAATCCCCCACTATAATAACTTTATCTGTATTTAACACTAAATCAGATAAAAGGTCTGAAAACTGATCTAAAAATTGAGAGTAAGGGCCTAGTGGATGGTACAAAATAACAAACAGAAGTGGTTTTAGTGCTTTGCAATTTGGATGAGGAAAACTAAGGATTAAATATTCAAAAGAGTTGTAGCTATTGATTGGTCTGGGACAAATCAATAAATCGGACTGAAAGATGGTTGCTACTCCTCCTCCTCGCCCAGTATTTCGAGGAATGTGAAAATTTAAATAATTAGTAGGAGTTGACTCATTTATAGTAACATAATCCTCTTGCTGCAGCCAGGTTTCTGTGAGGCAAAATAAATCAATCTGATTGTCACAAATCAGGTCACTAACTAGCAAAGTCTTTGAAGAGAGAGATCTTATGTTCAGTAAGCCACATTTAATTGTTTTATTTTTATTTTTAGTCTGAGTTGTGTTTATTTTTATGAGATTTTCCTGATTTCCTCTTTTTAGATAATTTTTTAATCTATTCAATTTTGGCCGTGGGCGAGACACTATCTTAATAGGGTAATGGGTGGGTAGCAGTACAGAAGCTGCAGAGAGGAGCGTTAAACTACGACCCTGCTTCCTGGTCTGAACCCTGGGTTGTCAGAGGTTTGGAGAACTAATAAAATCGGCCAGATTCCTAGAAAGAAGAGCTGCTCCATCCAAAAGTGGGATGGATGCCGTCTCTCCGGATCAGACCAGGTTTTCCCCCAAATGTTCCCCAATTATCAATGTAGCCCACAGTGTTTTCTGGACACCACCTAGACAGCCAGCGGTTAAATGACAGCATGCAGCTAAACATGTCGTCACTGGTCAGATCGGGGAGGGGACCAGAGAAAATTACGGAGTCCGACATTGTTTTGGCAAACTTACACACCGAAGCAACACTAACTTTAGTGACCTCCGATTGACGTAACCGAGTGTCATTACAGCCAGCATGAATTACAATCTTACTGTATTTACGCTTATCCTTAGCCAGCAGTTTCAGGTATGATTTAATGTCGCCCGTTCTGGGCCCTGGCAGGCATTTGAATATGGTCGCTGGTGTCTCTAGTGCCACGTTTCTGACTATGGAGCTGCCAATTACCAGAGTTGGCTTCTCAGCGGGTGTGTCGCTGAGCGGGGAAAATCTGTTAGAATCGCAAACGGGTTGGTGGTGACCTGTGAGCTTTCTACGTTCCGTCACCCAGCTGGCCTGAGGCCGCGGCTGCGCGGGCTCTGCCGGAGGACTGCTACGGGGAGCTACCCTCGCCTCCAAAGCTACAAAAATGTTACATTTATTACACCTACCATTATCACTAAAGGAGGCAGAGGAGTAACTGAACATCTGACACAGAGAGCAGGAAAGAGGAGACTCAGAGAGAGAAACACCAGAACGGGTAGCCATGGTGGAGCTAAAGCTAACGCTAAACTAGCGACCCCTTACCACTACTCATTCATTGCTTATTGTACCTGCTTTAAAACCTGATAATTCCACATAGAAACTAGTTAAAAAAGTTCAACTATTAATTATGCGGCACACTGGAAACAATCGTAGACAAGCGAGATGGAGACAAAAAAGAAAAAAATGGTTTCAGTATATGGTTGTTGAGAATAAGTGAATAGATACAAGGATGCACATAAATGGTAATTAAACCAAAGAATTTAATGTTACCAAAGCACCTAAATATATCTTTAATTAAAAGTGATTCAGTCCAGGCTGAAGTCAAAAAACTTTCTAATATACATGATGTGTTTCAGTGTTTCCTGCAGATTTTAAGCAGATGCTGATGGTTAAAGAATAAGTTCCTGTAAAGCATAGACCTTGTGCTGGCCTACATGACCCAAAGCCCCACCACATAAAGGAGGAACAGGAGGAGGTCTACACCAGTCTGGGGGGATAGCAGCTCAATGGGAAGGAGGAGATTGATGCCATCAGGTTTTCAGTCACTGTTAATCCCATAAAAAGTGAGGATGATAAACAGTCCCCTCTGCTCTCACAGCTTTATCAAGACCAAATTAAAGTCAGAGCACTTCCAGAAGACATCGATGGAGGAGAACCCATCAGGATACAAGATCATGGAGATGGTTCCATTTCCTCAGAAACTGAAGACACTGAGAAGGATGAAAAGGTCGATGATGTAAAGCACCCCATCTCTGACCTCAAACACTTTACAGACTCTGGACTGAAATCTAAGGACACGGACAACGACTGGAAGGACAGCAGAGCTCCTGAGTCAGATGGAAACATTAACAAACCTTTTACCTCCCCTGAGTTTGCTGAACAATTTGTTCACTGTGGCTTTCTTCAGAAAGACATGACAAATTCAGAAATAGGATCTTTAAGCTCGCTGGATGGGAAGAAATGTTTCACAGAGAAGAAAAATGTGGAATCGCCAAAGAAAGTTCAGACAGGAGTGAAGTTTAGCTGTGGACAGAAATTTACTGAAAAAGGAAGTTTAAACACACATATGAGAATCCACACTGGACAGAAACCTTTCTGTTGTGATCTATGTGGACGGAGATTTAAGCGAAAAGGACATTTAAACATACATAAGAGAACTCACACTGGAGAGAAACCTTTCTGTTGTGATCTATGTGGGCAAAGATTTAACCGAAAAGGAAGTTTAAACACACAGATGAGAATCCACACTGGACAGAAACCTTTCTGTTGTGATCTATGCGGACAAATATTTTGCCAAAAAGGACATTTAAACACACACATGAGAATCCACACTGGACAGAAACCTTTCTGTTGTGAACTATGTGGACAAAGATTTAGCCATAAATCAACATTAAACAGACACATGAGAATCCACACTGGACAGAAACCTTTCTGTTGTGATCTATGTGGAAAAAGATTTAACCAAAAAGGAAATTTAAATACACACATGAGAATCCACACTACAGGGAAAATGTCTAAGGTTTGAATGCTCAAGCAGATTACGCTCGCTGAAGAGTCCACAATTTTCATCACTCTCAGATATATGGCTACAACTCCTGCATTCAGCACCGTTAACACGCCTGCTAATGGATACAATTTGTGCATTAAATTTGTGCCTTATTAAGAAAACAAAAACTGCATAGTTAAGGGTTTTCATGTTGAAGAAATGTGTGAAAGATCTGAGATGTTACAATACAAACAGCTGGATGTTGTTTTGATATATTCAATAAAGTTTATATATAGAATAATACATGCACTACCGGTCAAAAGTTTTAGACACACTTTCTCACTTAATGGGTTTGTTTTCATGACTATTTACATTGTAGATTCTCACCAAAGGCAACAAAACTTTGAAGGAACACTCATGGAGTTATCTAGAAAACAAATTATGTGAAATAACTAAACATTTTTATATTTTAGGTTATAGCTTTATTTTAGATTTACAGCTTCTATGTAAGCTATAACTTCGATATTTTTTCTATTTTAGATTCTTCCAAATAGCCTCCCTTTGCTGTGATTACTGCTTTGCTCTCGTGGCATTCTCTCCATGAGCTTCATGAGGTGGTCACCTGAAATGGTTTTCCAAAGAGTCTTGAAAGAACTTCAAAGAGGTTCATTGAGAGACGGCCAAAGGTTAATACTTCAGTCATCACAGCAAAGGGCGGCTACTTTAAGGAATCTAACATATAAAACATATTTAAAGATCTTTAACCATTTTTCATTTGCTACATGAATCCATATGTGTTCATTCACAGTTTTGATGCCTTTAGTGAGAATCTACGTACAATGGAAATTGTCATAAATATTAAAAAAATTGAAAGAGAAAGTGGTTCTAAAAGATTTGACCGGTAGTGTATGTTAAATGGAACATTTTTGAGATTTTATTTTATAACATTTAATACCACATAACACACGTAAAAGTACCCAAAACTGGTACCAGCGAGTGCTGGTATCGATTCCCAGGTACCAAGTATTGGTACCGTATCGGCTCAGATGTGAAATGTACCTATCCCTAGTCAGGAGAGGGTGATCAGACTGGATTAAGATGTCTTGCCATTTTCCAATTGAATATATTTTGGAGCATTACCGTTTTTTGCTGCAGTCAATGTATCTGAATAATATTCTCAGCCCACACATTGCTCCCATGACACAATGACTGCACATCGTTTTTATGCTAACAGCAGCTTTTTGTATAATATAGGTGACGCAGAAAATCCTTCAATGGCAACTGTATGTCGTGCTGTCAGGAATGTTGCTGTTGCACTTTAACTATTACTGTACAGCTGAGGTGCCCATGGTGTCGATTGCAAACATTCAGTGAAGTCAGGTTGTCCTCCTTAGCAGAGTGTTGCGTGTTCCTACCTGCCACACAGGACACCAGGGTTTAATTCTGTGTAAAACGTGTAATTGTGGTTTATGTCATCAGACATACATAGCTTAGGTTTAGTTAAAGTTTAACTGTGATTCTAGATGGGAGCCTCCACCACTCCCTAACACACAGACACACAAGAATAATGAAAGAAGAATTTCACAGAACTGCAGGAATCAGTGAAAGCAGTAATTTAGTTGGTATCACATTTTGAGACTTCAAGCATTATCTATTCATATATTTCTGGGTTTCCAGGCATCATTCACTGCATACATGGCAGTTACATTCACTGCTCCTTCACTGAATGAAGGAGATTGTTTTATTTGTTTTATATTACATTGCACAGTTTATCATCTGCTCAACGAGTGTTAACATTGATTCTGTCACCTGAATATGCTGCACCTCTCTTTTAATTAATCTGAGTATGCTTTGTTGATAACCACACAGTTTGTTGAAATGTATATTTAATGTTTCCTGGGTTTTATTCTCCTTTACTATACAGCCTCTTCAAACTTTGTGACTCCTGTTTTTCCCCGATTGGTTCTTATAGCGTCTATTCTGGTAACTTTATCTATGGTTCTAGTGATGTATGAACCTGGATGCTTTCATTGTCTTTTGTTTTGTTTCTGACACACCCAAATTTCCCCCATTGTGGGACAATAAAGGATTTTCTACCCTATTCTGTATTAAGTACTTATTTAATATAAATGTAGTTGACATAGCATCTGTCAAGATCATGTATGATGCAGCCCACATTATCAGCAATGTCTGGGTCTGTGCATGACTCCATACTGAGTTCTAGGCTTGCCCGTGGTGAGTTTATATATAATCATAGTTATAATAATTTCTGATTTACCAATCACTTCTCTAACTAAAGACAGTTGTCCTTTTATTTCATTAATTGTTCATTATTGCCTGCAAGTGAAAATACATTAGTTTTTGGTTAAATAAATAAAATCATCCAGCTGTACGGGCACCTCATCCACTTTTAATTGATGCTGCAGCTGTTGTATTTTACGGAGCCCGGCAAGTTTCGGGAGGAACAAAGAAAAAAAGCTGGTGGAAATCCGTTCTCACACTATTAAACTCTACTGTCGGTTTTGCAATCTCTGCACGCAGATTACTCAATGACATCTGTCGTATGGCCCACGGCTGTGAGGTAAGTTCAGTGGATCTGTTGTCATATGTACCGCCATGTTTCCATCAGCACACTTCACAGCTTCCACTGAACTTACCTTGCAGGTGTGGGCCATGCGTCCAAACTCTCGACAGACGTCACTGAGCAAAACCGAGAGCTCAGTTTAGTGAAGCGTGAGCACGGATTTCCACCGACTTTTATTTATTTATTTTCACCTGCTGACACTTGCCAGGCTCCATAGTATTTCAATTTATGTTTTTTGTTGCTGCATTTTTAGGTATTTCTTTCTGATTTCATGTTTCTGTTTTCTTGTAAATACAACTTGTACAGCTGTTTCACATGGAGCTTTAGGAACAGAACAATATCAATTTCAGTTGCATATCTACTCTTGTTCATATTGAGTCATGAGCCAACTTTTAACTCTTTACAAATTAATTGCATATGTTGAATATACCCAGTGAATGCTGTGTAATTCAGTTGGTAAAGGTTAAACAGAACAATTGTCCTGCAACTTTTAGATGCATCCTTTCTCACACTTGGTCTGTGCAGCTCCCCTAAGTTATATGCTGTTATACAAAGAAGATACAAAGTTTAATTTTCACACACCTAAAAGCTGCAGGACAGGACCTCTTGAGGACTGGAGCTGTGTATCCGTACTTAGATACTTTGCCAAAACTGATCCTGTATCATGAGTACTCAAAAATAAAAATATAAGATGCCACTTAATCGTAAATGCCAAAACATGCTGGAATTGTGGATGTATTTATTTGTTAACAATAGGATAAAATGGTAAAAACGAGGATTGGGTCAGAATGGGCCATAAGAGGGTTTTAAACTGGCAGCAATAACAATAAGTAAAGTGGACCTCCTGAGTAGAACCGAACCTGTGGATCAACAGCGTCATTTCAACATGTTTGATGGTTTGACTAATTATAATTGAGTTCTAATATAATGTGATGAGATAACAGTAGACGTCTGAAGAACTTCATCCACACTCCCTGCTCCCACCATACTCAACAACACCGTGTCTACTATGGATCACTTCCAGTTCCTAGGAACCATCCTTTCTCTGGACCAGACGTTGTCCTGTGGAAGATGGTGTTAATATGACATGAAAAGAGGACACAAATAGGAATCCATATTCTGGAATCTGATTGTGGACACATCAAGGATGCCATTTTACAGTGATGAATAGGGATGGGTGCCTTTCACATTTGAACCGATACAATACCAATGCCCGATACCTGGGAAACGGTAACAGTACTAAACCAAACCAATTTTCAGTACTTCTGTCTGTGTTTATGTGGTAATAGAAATGAATTTGCTTAATATTAAAATAAACAATGTTCAATTTAACATATTTATTTTCAATATATAAACTTTAATGAATATATCAAAACAATAAGAATCAGCTTATTGCTAAGTTTGTGCACACAACAAGGGATTTGACTTTGGTACACTTTGCTCTCAGTGAAGAATTTCTTTTGTTATAAAATGGGAAAAATGAAAAAAACCTATTTAACCTAAAAAACCTATTTAAATGTACAAATATACACAATTGACTTTAGAATAGAATATAATGTGATATCAGTTCAAGAATTGGTGTTGTTCTGAAACTCTGACCTTCAAGTGTTCATCAGAGCAACAGCTTGGAAGAAGAAACTGTCTCTGTGGCGGCTGGTATCAGCAGACTACCCCTCTGTAGTGCTGACCTGGCAGTAAGTGTCTAAACAATTTATGCAATTTTTAGCAGCCTTTTTCCTGACCCTAGACCTGTATAAGTCCTTGATTGAGGGAAGGTCAGCCCTGATGATCATCGCTGCAGAGCTGATTGTCTGAATCTGTCCTATTTTGTTGATGAGCCAAACCACACCTAGATGGAGGGAGACAGGTCAGACTGACTTATGGCAGTGCAGAAAATGACCAGCAGCTCCCGGGGAAGGTTGTACTTCTTGAGTTGCCTCAGGGGCCTTCTTCCGAACATTGACTATGTGTGAGGACCATCTCAGGTTTTGAGAAATGGTGGTTCCTAGGAACCAGAGGTGGTCCACAGTAAATACTGTTGTTGAGGATGGTGAGAGGTGTTCTCTGAAAGTCCGTCATCGCCACAGTCTTGAGTGGGTTAAGTTCCAGATTGGTTCTGACCACACCAGTGTACCAGCCGATCTACCTTCTATCTGTATGTAGACCCATCACTGTTCTGGATCAGACCAATAAAGGTGTCATCTGCTAACTTCAGGAGTGTCACAGACCGATTCGATGAGGTGTAGTTGTTTGTGTAGAGGAAGAAGAGGAGTGGGGAGAGAACACACCCCTGTGGGGCGCCGGTGCTGATGGTTCTTGTGCGCCAGAAGAAGCTCCCCAGCCTCATCTGCTGCTGCCTGTCCTTCAAAAAGCTGGTGATCTACTGATAGGTGGAGGCTGGGATTTTTAGTTGGATGAGCTTCTGAGGATATCTGGGTTGATGGTGTTAAACGCCGAGCTGAAGTCCTGGCGTACATCCCATTGTGGTCGAGATGTTGCAGGATGAAGTGTAGTCCCAAATTGACTGTATCGTCTGCCAACCTGTTTGCCCGGTAGGCAAACTGCAGGGGGGTCCAGCAGGAGGGCTGTGATGTCCTTCAGGTTGTTGTATAATGGGAGTTTTTACTCTTTCCTCCCTGTGCACCACCGGGTCCGTTTCTCTCCAGTTCCGAGACCCAACTAGTAAAACCAGCAAAGTATTTACCTTGTGAAATAATGAGAATGGTTAAGTATAAAATCAAGATTTAATATAAAATTAATCAGTGTACAAAATATGCCAATGAACAGATACAGAGTGATATTTACCTTTGGTACCAGGCCCCACTTAGCACATCTAGGATGAGTCAAATGAAGCCAAGAGCAGTACGTGAACCCTGCTTTTATCTATGCCTATTCTTAACCCCCCTAAAGGGTGTCATCCTCTTGTATTAGTTTATCCTTGACTATGTGTTGTATTTTATGTGATCAAAGGTTATAGTGTGTAAGCGTGTAGCAGTGCGGCACATAAGCAACAAGGGCAGACATATTCAACTAGGGCAGCAAATGTGGGAAAAACCCCCCTCACATCAATCAATGTGTCTGGTGCAAATGGACCTAAGCTAGAATATCGCAGGCAGTTCCTTCTGGCCGTCGCGTAACTCCGCCCCCCCCAAATGGAGTGCCATTTCTCCGGTAACTGCCTGCAGCCCTCAGTGTGTGTTCCCCCTCTGTTTCCGATAGAACAGACCTATGCTGATGTGTGTCTGAAATTTAAATGATTAAAAAATCGCAATTAGATAATAATGTCCTGTTGAAAAATTAAAAACAACAAAAATAATAAAAACCTAGAAGCACAGCGGAAATGAGCAGCACAATGTGTATCAGTATATTGTGGACCCTGAATCGTAGACCTTGTTCGATTATCTATTGCAGTCGTCTGATCCAGTCCCCCTCCAGGCCGCAGGAAAAGGTTGGTCATCCTCCTGGTGTTCCATCCTCGGTTTATGGCTGTGATTTACTTTTGTCCCATTTTCAGGCTGGCTCTGAACAATGGGTTTCGTCCTCCTCCTCACAGCGCAGTATCATAATTTCTCCAACACTTTGGGTTGATTCCATGGGATCCACATCATTACTTCAGAATCAGAATCAGCTTTATTGCCAAGTTTGTACATACAAACAAGGAATTTGACTCTGGTACACTTTGCTCTCTGGGTTTTGTTTTTGCACTACAGAATATACATATTTACAATGTACAATATACACATATATAAATAAAAAGGTGCATTTGCAATATCTGTATGCTGTTGTTTTGTACTCTATTGAATGTTCAACAGAGAAACACCCTGGGGGAAGAAACTGTCTCTGTGGCGGCTAGTTTTTGTGAACAGTACTCTGTAGCGGCGGCCAGAAGGTAAAACCCTGAACAGTTTTTGTGTAGGGTGTGTGGGGTCTGCAGAGATTTTAACAGCTCTTTTCCTGACCCTAGACCTGTATAAGTCCTGGATGGAGGGAAGGTCAGCCCTGATTATTCTCTCTGCAGTCTGGACCTGTCCTGTTTTGTGGATGAACCAAACCACACTGAGATGGATGAAGACAGGACAGACTGTATGATGGCAGTGTAGAAGATGACCAGCAGCTCCTGTGGAAGGTTGTACTTCTTGAGTTGCCTCAGGAAGTACAGTCTCTGCTGGGCCTTCTTTCGAACAGTGTCTATGTGTGAAGACCATCTCAGGTCCTCAGAGATGGTGGTTCCTAGGAACCTGAAGTGGTCCACAGCCGATACAGTGTTGTTGAGGATGGTGAGGGGGTGTATGGCGGTGGTGTTCTCCGAAAGTCCACCATTTCCACAGTCTTGATTGGGTTCAGTTCCAGGTAGTTCTGACCACACCGGTGGACCAGCCGATCCACCTCCTGTCTGTATGCGGACTCATCACCATCCTGGATCAGTCCAATGACAGTTGTGTCGTCTGCAAACTTAAGGAGTTTCACGGACGAGTCCGATGAGGTGCAGTTATTTGTGTACAGGGAGAAGAGGAGTGGGGATAGAACACACCCCTGGGGAGCACCAGTACATGTTGATCTGGTTCAGGAGAAGATGCTCCCCAGTCTCACCTGCTGCTGTCGGTCCGTCAGGAAGCTGTTGATCCACTGACAGGTGGAGGCTGGGATGTTGAGCTGGGTGAGCTACTGGTGGAGGATGTCTGGTATGATGGTGTTGAAGCCCGAGCTGAAGTCTACAAACAGGATCCTGGCGTACTTCCCTGGACGGTTGAGGTGTTGCAGGATGAAGTACAGCCCCAAGTTGACAGCATCATCAGCAGACCTGTTTGCTCGGTAAGCAAACTGCAGGGCGTCCAGTAGAGGGTCTGTGATGTCATTCAGGTGCTTTAATACCAGCCGCTCAAAGGATTTCATGACCACAGACGTCAGGGCTACAGGCCTGTAGTCATTTAATCCTAGGATGGTGGGTTTCTTGGGCACCGGGATGATGGTGGATCGTTTGAGGCAGGAGGGGACCTCACACGTCTCCAGTGACTTGTTGAAGATCCGGGTGAAGATCGGGGCGAGTTGATGTGCACAGGCTTTCAGGCATGATGGGGAGATGTTATCAGGTCCTCCAGCTTTCTTTGTTTTCATGCGCTGAAAGAGCCTATTTACATCTTCCTCAGGGATCTTTAGTGCAGGCAGAGGATCTAAAGGTACGGGGTTGGTTACTTTATGGGAGGAATTTGTTCCTGAATGGGATGTGGACGAGATGGTTTGAGGTGTGAACGGCTTCTTGTCATGTCTGCAGTAGAAGCCATTCAGACGGTTGGCCAGGCGAGGACTCTGTTCAGGATGGGTGGGGGGGCTTCTGTAGGCATATGAGCCTCAGGCCAGTCCATACAGCCGAAGTGTCACCACTAGAAAGGCTGTTCTTCAGCTTCTCACTATAGCTTCTCTTGGCTGCTTTGATCTCCTTTGTTAGTCTGTTCCTGGCCTGCCTGTACCGCGCCCAATCTCCACTACTGTGAGCTTCTTCCTTGTCCCTGCGCAGATTCCTGAGGTGTGGAATGAACCATGGCTTGTTGTTCCCAAAGGTGCAGAATGTCTTGGTCTGCACACACATGTCCTCACACAAACTGATGTATGATGTCACCACATCAGTTAGTTGGTTTAAGTCAGTGGCTGAAGTTTCAAAAACAGTCCAGTCTGTGCATTCAAAGCAGGCCTGTAGCGTCTGCTTTGATTCCTCAGTCCACAGTGTGAACCGTGGGTTTGGAAGCTCTTAGTCTCTGTCTGTAGGTTGGGATGAGGTGGATAAGACATTGAGCAGCCCTGGTAACAGCATAGTATGAGTCCTTTAAAGCTGTGTAACAGTGGTCCAGTGTGTTTTTGTCTCTGGTGGGACACTTAATATGCTGTCTGTATTTGGGGAGCTCATTAGAGAGGTTTGCGCTGTTAAAATCTCCCAGTATTACGATGAAAGAGTCAGGGTGTTTTTTCTCCACGTCTGTAATCAGCTCAGCAAGATGTTTTTCCACGGCAGAAGTGCAGCCATGCGGTGGAAAATATGAGCCGATTATTATAAACGAGGAAAACTCTCTCGGTGAATAAAATGGTTTGCAGATTATGGAAAATGACTCCAGATCCGGACTACATGTTTTCCCCAGCACTTTTACGTCTCTGCACCAACCTTCGTTTATATAAAAGCAGATTCCGCCTCCTCGCTTCTTCCCCGATAGCTCCGTGCTGCGATCCGCTCTGAACAGCTGGAAGCCAGGCAACAGCAGTGCGCGGTCCGGGATTAATTGTGCTCAAATATCCAGTGGACCACATCAGTGTGCTCTGGCATCACATCCATTTGATATTCTGGTAATCTCAAAACTCTGGTATCACTGGAACCAATCGCACGATCAATACACCTGAGGAAGAGAGCTGGAATACACGTTGCACAACAGCATGCACAACCTGCGATCACCACAACAGTCAATGAAGTGAATATACTCACCAGTAGGTTTCCCTATTTTCCAAACCACGTCTTGAACGTGTTCGTGAATTGTTCGTCGATTCCTGAGTGCGATTTTAATTCGATGGATAGTGATTGCAATTCTTTAAGGGCCTTCGTCAGAGATCTATCAGGTGCTGTAATTGTTGGGAATAAAAGAACAACAAGCCTCTCCAAAAACACCACACAACCGTTTTTCTTTTGCCAGGATCATATCCAAAGCTATTCTAATTTGACAAGAACTAATTTCAACATCCTGGTTACACAGCCTTCAGCGGTCTCTCCTGTTTTGCCGTGGTGTCATTTAAAAGATTAGAATCGGTTCTAACAGGAATCAGTTTCCATTCTAGCAGACATATCAAATTCAAAAACATATTTTCTGAAAGGTTCCCCCTGACGAAGTGGGCCAATCTGTGTCGGGGCATCCTAGATGGAGATGGAAACCAGGGCACATCTTTCCTGTCCAGTCAATAGGTAGTCACCCCCAAAGCAATTATTCCCCATAAATCAGTTCTGTTCAGCAGCAAAGTTCAAGGCCTTGTATCAAGTTAATTTACAATCTAAGTTGCAAACAACATCATCCATAAATAAATGACTCAGAAGCACATGGGAAGTTATAATTTCTATTCATGAAGTTATTTGAATTGATTAAATATTTGAACACTCATTTAACCCTTCATGCAATTTATTCCACAATTTCCCACATTCACAGAAGTAAACATTTGTTTGTTGATTATTCACACAGTTTTACCTTAGAAATCCTTCTCCCCTCTGTGATTTTTGATTTTTTGACCTCCTTTCAAATTTACTTAGTCCATCAAGCTTTAACCCAACAAATAGAATTTTTATCACGTTTTAATCACGTTCCCTCTGTTGAAGTAACCCAGTCCACTCAAAGATTTATGAAACAGGTTCCACATAATTGTATTTTGTTAGTTGAAAGCAAAAAGATTAGTTAATCTTAATGTTTGACGTTATGGTTACTGGAATAAATTAATTTAGTTTCACAAGCACATTTTTGATGTGTTAGCTGGTAATGAAATGTTAAGTCAAAAGATATCCAATTGAACCTATTCGTATGTTTTTCCTCAGATGCTTTCTGATTTCTCTGAGGTTTCCTTCGGAGGATGGCTCTCCCTTCCTGCAATATGATCTGCTTACCTTAGTTTTGCCCTCATCCAGAGTTCCATTTGTTTCTTCTGTTGGTTCTTTGGTTAGAGCCTCCTGTGTGTTATGAGACAAAAACTTTACAGCAGATTGAAATCGTTGAGCATAGTGTGTCAGTTGCTCTCTCTCTGAATCCAGACTGGGTGCACACCCCAACTGAAGAGAGGAGGTGAAAGGTCAGGACATGTTTCTTCCTGTCAGCAGCTGATGGGGAGTTAAACCCATGAGCTCAGTGGGTGATGATCTGATGTAAAACATCACCAAGGGCAGCGCATCCACTTCATGTTTTTATCAGCACAAACTTTAGCCAATCGATTTTTGATTGTGTGATTAGCTCTCGCAGCCAACCTGGTGAAAGTGTCAAGCACATCTCTACATCCTTTCACTCTGTTGTCAGTACCCATAAAATAAAAACAATTTCCTTTAGGGCTTGTTGGGAACAGGAAATGCTCCAATACCTTTTTTCATGAGAATCTTATATGTGGACAATAGAACAGTCATCTTCTCACCTTTAACCAAAAATCATATTTATATTGTAACCCAGTTAGTTGCCAATTTATTGTCCGTTAACTAGTAGCCAATGTTAAAAATGTTCAAACCTTAATTTTCCATAATAATTTTTGAAGTCATCCCCAGAACAAAGTATTCGCATCATTTACCATCAAGATGTCCAGTGTTTTGGACAACCTACTTTTAAAGCACATTGATAATTTGATTATATCTACTTAAATTAGACCTTTAGGGTCCTTCCCCGTAACCTCAACCCCCAACACTAGATAAAGTAATTTGCATCTTCTGTACAAACTTAATACCATTATTTAGTTATTCATTCCTGTTAAACATTTGATCACTATAAACAGGCTTTTTTCCCCCAAGAAATCCATTTCCATTTTTTCCATCCTGTGATTATTATTTCTTTTTGTTTTCTCTGAAGTCTAAAGGTTAGTTAGACAAACATTGAAACAGAAATTTAGACAAACACTTAAGACACACAAAACATGCCGGCTTCTGCCTCCCCTCTTAAAGAAGTTTGGGTGGCCAATCTTCTACCATCAAATTATTCAACCAGAACCCTATGGCAGAATGACTGTTGTAATCCCAAAGAGAATTTAGATCCAATTTCACCTCAAGAAAATTCCTAAGAAATTTAAGTTTTCACCCTCTGAACCTAAAACCCAGAAAATTGTTCCAACTTGCGAGCATCTGAACACATATAGAGAAGACCGACCTTAGAGAAAAACAAATGAAAAACAAAACTTGGTGCACTCTAAAACGTTCATTAGTTGTCTGAACACTGTCAGGATCTATGCTATGGATGTTTTTGTGGTGCTGTTTACTGTGTTTAGCCTCTAGATGGCGTTGGAACCTGGAGGGGTGCGACAGGTGTTCCCTATCTGCCTGATTACCTCAAGAGGAGTATTTAAGGAGGAGGCTGCCAGTTTCAGTCAGTTCTTCCCCTTTAATTACACTTTGTATTTATTTCAAGTGACTAAAGTTTGTTTCAGTTAACTGAAGTTTTATCCATTTCAGTCCAGTCCACTAATTCTGTTAAGGCGCATTTCATTTTGTGTTAAATTTGAGTCTAATTTGATCATTCTGAACCTGACTGGAAAAAGTCCAAACATCTGTTGGCAATGATCATCAAAACATCAGACCTTTATTAACGCTTTTAAGGTCCCTCAAAGATGCTCTACAATGAAATCAGTCATTCCCATTCACACACATTTACCACTGACAACTCACCCCCATGACTGTCATAAATATCCGCTTGATGGTTTTCAGGATTTTGTGTGATGACTGATTTGCTGTGTACTTGATTGATGTTTTTAATGATTTTATGTTTTTATAATGTAAAGCACTTTGAATTGCCCTGCCGCTGAAATGTGCTATACAAATACATTTTTACTTACTTACTTCTCTGTCAGAGCAATTTTTATTTGCAAAAAATGTTAATATAATTTTTGTTTTATATTCTTATAATACACATAATTTCCTCATAACCCTTTTTGTTTCCACTAGGTCTGTTTTTAATGCTTTAATTCTTTTTTATTCCACCAAGAATCAGTAAGGTGGTCTTAGTGGGGTCCACCTTAAAGGTGTTGTTTGTCCGGTCCGTCGAGTCTGGAGAAGTGTCAGGTTTTATCATTGTCAGGTCAGTGAGGTTCATAAAATCAGTCAAAACCCTTTTGGTCTTTTGGTTTTGGGAATCGTTGGTCATTTGGTCTGTCCCCACATAATGTTTCAAGACCCGGCCTATGATCATTTTTTAGAAACCCTTCCAAACAGTGTGATGTTTTTTCCCTGCGGTGGGTTGACGTTTTTAGTATTCTGTAAAAGACTTAATACTGTTGCTTTTGGGAGAGGATTCGTTTAAAATAAACCTAGTTGGGAGCTTCAACCCAGGTTAATTTGTGTCTGCAGATTTTACCCAATTTTTTTTTTTGTATACAAAATTTCTGTTACTTCCCATATTAACCCATGAGATGCTTTTTTGAAAAATGCCCCCCAAATTTTTACGTTTTACCCCAATCATTTTAAAATTGTGATCTTTTTTGGGGAAAAAAAGAGTCCCAATCATCAGATCTCATAAATTTCAGGCACCCCAAATGGTGTGTTTTTTCCTGGTTTTTCCCCTTTTTAGGGGAAAAACCTTTTTCCTTAGTTTTGTTTTCTGCTCCCATTTTATTTTAAAACTCATATTTGCTTCCAGGGACCCACTGGGACTGGAACCCCTCCCCAGTCCTGCTTTTAAAAAAACCTTTTGTTTAAAATGATTCCCAAAAAATTTTTCAGAGGGTTTTGAAACAAAATATTTTGTGACTTTTTTCAAATTATCCATCAACTTATGACTTTTGAGAAATGGGACCTGTTGCTTTTAAACCCAGCACAGAGACTTTTGCTGTTTTCCTACTTCCCCCCTGTTGAGAGAGAAAAGTTTATCATATCTAAGGTTTCTACTTCTAGAGAATCACATAAATTTCTGGGGGGCCGTTTTTGGGCCCCCGGGGGCCCTTTGAGTTTCCCAACATGTAGGGTAGAGTTACAATCTTTATCAGAGCTCTCAGCAGAGACAGGCTTCTGCTGTGTGCAGAAGTGTTATCTTTTTTTTTCAGGCACGATGCCTGTGGTCAAGTCTAATGTCCCAGCCCATTTCACAGAGCTGAGGAGAGAATTTAACTTTCTCAAAAGAGGAAAAATCAAAAATGCACACAATCTGGGTCAAATTTTGGAGTTAATTTTCCCTGTAAAATGAATCTTCTGCATGTACTTTTTTAACTGGGGCCTCAGCATTATGACTATGTTTGTTAAAAAGGCTGCTCTTGCTGTTCTCTCAGTTTTTAATTTTCAATCTAGTCGCACCCCTGCTTGGGGAAGAGTAGGGTTTTTTTTTTTTTTTTTTTTTTTTTCGTGAGTATTTTAACAGAAAGCAGGGGGGACACACACTGAGTTATAAAACTATTTTCTTCGCCTGTTGTTTATGAATCGCAGTGCCACGGCTACTGTATGACAGAGTGGGAGAAAATGATTTCCCTATAAAATGTCCATGAATTTCCCAAAAATTCCCCCAACCTGCAGTATTTGCCCCCAGCTGTTAAGAGTGCCCCAATTGTTGTTTTGGGTTTTAGCTGGATTTATGATTTGCTGTTTGCCATTTTGGGCGCTGGGTGGCGCATTTTTGGTAGTACTGTTTCCTTGCAGCCCCCCCCCAAGAAGGTCCTGGGTTTTAATCCCGGCCAGGGGGGTTTTTTCGGCATAGAGTTCTCCCCGTGCATGCGTGGGTTTTACTGGGTACTCCGGCTTCCTCCCACAGTCCAAAGGACATGCCTGTTAGGTTAATTGGTCACTCTAAAATTGCCCTTAGGTCTATGAAGGGGTGTGGCCCGGGGTTTTTTGTGTGGGCCCTGCGATGGACTGGGTGACCTGTCCAGGGGTGTATCCCTGCCTCTCGCCCATAAGACTGCCGGGATAGGCACCAGTTCCCCCGTGACCCAACTATGGAATAAGCGGTAGAAAATGGGCGACTGTTTGCCGTTTTTCCAGCAGTGCCCCCCAAGGGGGCTGGTGGATAGGGGCTATTACTCTCATTCTTATACTCACTTAGTTTCTCATGGGGCCGCCCCCGTGACTTGCTTTTTATTCACAACACTCAGTTCTGGTCCACTGGGACGTATGACACGCTATTTTCCGAGCTCCCGGTCCAATTGAAAGCTCTCTGATCGGCTTCCAAGACACCAGAACACATTTACTCCACCGGAGGATGGATTCAGTGTGCAGTCCTTGTTATCACCGCTAGGTTTCCAGACTACATACTTCCTCAATCCACCGATCTCTTTCACACAGTATGGCACAACAAGTTATGTAAAAACATTAATCATCATTCACAATACTACTGTTTACCGAGGCGAGCCTGTAAAAACAGGTGGAGACTATCTTTTGCTACACCGGAGTTTCAACAGATTCCTGATCCTCCAGAGCCAATTCTCTACCTTATTCAACCACTCCTGATTTCCTGATTACTCTCAATTACCATCAATACTACTGTTTCACGTGAGGCGTGCCTGTAAAAAAAAATATTTAACTTCGTACGCAAGTTTCCCGGAGTGTCAAGATCATTGAGTCATCAATAAATTAATCAACCAATCCACAGATTAACTCCATATAGATCAATTCACCAATTAAATCAATCAATCAATCAACCCTGAGGTCAAGCGATCCCCGCTCCTCGGGGCGGATCTGCTATCTTATTAAAAACTTTCTTCGTTAAATCACTGATTAGTTTTTTTCTATCTCATGCATGATTTCTCTAATTCTGACGTCTTTTTATCTCTCCGTCTTTTATATATATATATATATATATATATATATATAATAATTTATATTTTATTTATTTATATTAGTAGAGAGAGACCTTTCTGTTGTGATCCATGTGGACAAAGAATTACCGAAAAAGGAAGTTTAAACAGACACATGAGAATCCACACTAGAGAGGAAAATGTTTAAAGTTTAAATGCTCAAACAGATTACGGTCGCTGTAAAATTCTTGATGTGAAGTGCAATAAATTCAACATCTTCTGCAGCATGAGATGAATAGGTATATGGTTAAAGCTGTTTTAGCTGTTCCAACGCTGCTGTATTAATAAATTCAACAGCCAGGTTTTTATAAAATGGACTCTCACGATCAGTAACAAAAAATAACTTTTTAACTTCACCATAACTGCGTAAATAATTGATAACCTCATCATCTGCTTAAGTGTTTGTTGCACCACTAATGATGACAGAATGAGCAACATTCATACCAACTTTACTAAAGGAATCCATGTTTCACTGCAACCCACACAGAATATATTTCATCAAAACTGTCAAAACATCAGGCTCCTGGCTAGCTCGCCAAAATTGTAACGCATAAAGACTAGGCAATTTGACTGGGCTACAAATGCAGCATCAGAAGAATGTTCTTTGAAAGAGCCTGAGGGGTAAAAACCAAGAAGCAGCAAACTCAGTTTTAATTTTGGTGCATGTATTAAAGTGACTGGTGCAGATAACAACACAACAAACAGAATGGATTGAGTGACAAAACTCAATTCAAAGTCCATCAATATAAATCCATCATCCTACCTCGCCATCTGTGAATCCAGGTGAAGAATCTTGTCCAAAAAAAAAAAAAACCCGACCTAAAAGGTCAGAAACATACATTAAGGAATTCATTCCATTTAAACATTCAATGCATGAATAAATTTATATAAATTGCATACAGAATGCAATCATTAAAAGTCACTACATTTTTCATTTCTAGAGTCCCAGATTTGGTATATGACTAAATTATGATTTAAATAGTAACTCGTGTACATCAGAAAAATGTTTCAAGTCGATCATGCTAAAGCGCACTTTCAATGATACTAAATTGACACTGAATGACAAAGGTCACTCAATATCAAATTCAACATCACATTCAGTAGGACAATAAAATATTGCACAACATTAAGTTTTAATTAAGTGTAGCTAGATTCTTTTCCATCAGCATACAAAACCTCATTGCCGTTCCAAAGTCAATTTAAAAAATGCCATAACATGCATGAAATGTAACTAGGGCATCAAACAACAATTGTGATGCACATATTAAACCTTTATCTATAATTCGGCTTCCATCACACATCAACAAAAATTGTTTTACCTTTAAATGGAGTAAGGGTGACTTAACTTCATACACAGCCGAAGGTTATTTACAGCACCATACCAATGGAGTTTGGGAAGATAAATCAACCCCAGTTCTAGTAAAACAAAAGTTCGGTAAATAATGATACAGTCCATTTAAAGAAACAATATCGCTACAAATTTCTAAAGGACTCACCATGCCATCAAGTTTGTATAAAGCGCAGATTTTACAATCTGTTCGAGACACACCAACAGAGCCCCCAGCCACAGTGAAGACGACCCGAAGTTTTTCCTATGACCTGTGACTTCATGAAACTGAAAAAAAAGGGTTTGGGCCATGGAGGAATTTGGCCTGCAAAAGTTTTGTCATCTGACTAAAAACCGGGTTACATTGCATAATTGATACATTGCAAAATAAAAAAAGGGAGCAAACATACACAAATTATTATAAGATTTTCAAAAGAACCAAATGATTTAAAAGAATTTGAGTATATAAGACAGATTAACCCCTGATGAGTCACACGAACGCGGGAAGTGGGGGCAGAGGCAGTTTTTCGGGAAAAATTTTAACAGAAGCTGTTTTGCTGAACTAAACAAAAGACGTGAATCTGTTTAAATTAAAGGATAAGGACGATTATTAAGGTTTAAAAGCAAAATTGAGAAAAGTAAGAGAATATGTAGATGAAGAAGAGAAGTAAAGCCACGTCGGTCATCTGGAAGCGGCGTCGAGGGATCACACAAGATACCATCGGGAAATCCCCGGGGTTAATTAAACTTTTTGATGAGAAAAAAAGGCGGCACGGCTGGCTGTGAATGGGCCGAGTGGGACATTAGTACAGGGGAATGAGAGCGACGGGAGTAGTGAAAATTCTGATAGTGAAAAGGGATAAGTCCAAAAGAGTAAAATCTTCAGCGGAGACAGGTACAGGAAAAAGGGAAGGGGGTTAATAAAATGGGGTGAATCTGAAGAAAAAGGGGGGGGAGATAAAAGGAGTTTTAAAGTAATTGTCAGATTTAGTAATGAAAAAAGGCTGCAGTCATTAATCCAGTTAAACTATCTACTATTCTGAAGAATCAGTTTGGGGAATTGTGACTGCAAAAGTTCTAAAAGATGGAAATTTGATGATTTTTTTGTAACACAGAAAAACAAAGAGACAGAGCATGTAGGATGAAAAATAGAAAGGGTAAATGACAAGTGTACCCCATAAAAAGAAGGGGAAAAAGGCAAAAAAGGGTGATTTGGGGAATATCGGCTGAAAATCTCAGTTGAAGAAAAATATCAAATGTCAGAGGAGGGAGATTAAGGAGGTAAGAAGACTTAGACTTTTAAAAAGGAGAAAAAGGAAGAGTGAAAGCATTTTTTTTGGAATTTGATGAGGAAAAACTTCCAGAAAAGGGATATTTGGGATACATGAACTATAATGTAAGAGAGTATGTCCCCAAAACCATTGAGGTGCTTTTAACTGCCAAAGATTTGGCCACACAGCTTAGACATTGTAAAGGGGAAAAAAAAGGGGTGCAAGATGTGGAGAAGATCATGAGTATGGGAACAGTGCAAAAAACAGACAACCAAATGCGCAGTTGTGGTGGGAACCACAGTGTCATATTGGGGCTGTGAGGTAATGCAGAGGGGGATGCAGGGTTCAAAAGACTAGAGTACAAAAAGATCTCATACGCAGAGGCAGTCAAAGTGGGAAAAAAAAAGAAAGAAATTCAGATGGGAAAAAAGGATGGAGGTAAAGTAAAACCAAACAAATTAAAAAAAAAGTATATATGGAGTTAAAAAAATTGTGACATTTATTGCAACAATGGAAATAAAGTCGAAAACAGAGAAATTCAGATAATAGTGAAAGCAGCAGCAAATCATCTTGTATTCATGGGACTAACCTGGGGGGAGTGAGGGATGATCTAAAGCTCAGGCTGATCAGGAGGCACAATGGATAGGATAGCTAATATATGGTCTTATTCTACACTGGAAGCAAAAATTTAATATCTAATGGTCAGCAATTAAAGCACTTTATTAATAAGTTAGTTGATCCCCAGATGTGATATGTATACAAGAGAACTGGTTAAAACCCCAATTAGATTTTAGAATTGTAAATTATATCACTATAAGATGTGATCGGGAGAAAGGTAATGGTGGTGGCTGTGCCACTTTTATTAAGGAGGACTTTATTAAGGAGGACTCTACTCCGAAATGTCCTGTGTGTATGCGTTGCAGCATTTCTCTTCTAAGCTTGTGAGGAATTATCATCTTCTCACCTTTCAAGAGAATTCCATCAGCCTCTGTGATCTCATGACGGTGTTTCCAGTATTCGCTGATGAGTGAGGAGGACCTTTTCCTTGACTCCGGCCAGCCTGATCGAATTGCATCTCGAAGGGCAGACAGTTGCTCATCTTCAGCTGTTGCTGTTTTGAGGTCTCTTAGCCTATCAGTACTTACTGGCATTGTGCTCATCACAGTGTGTACTTCTGTTTCCACGTCCTCAGTTAGTGAATGGTCCTCGTCATAAGTAGAATTCCTCGACAGTGTGTCAGCGATTGGAATCTCCTTCCCTGGTTTGTGAATGAGAGTGATGCTGTATTTTTGCAGGGCAAGCAACATTTGTTGTAGGCGTGGTGGTCCAGAGGCCAAAGGCTTGTGAATTATCAACTCAAGTGGCTTATGGTCTGATTCAACAGTTACATGTTGTCCATATATGTATTCGTGGTAGTCTTTTGCAACCGTACAGGACTGCATATAGCTCCTTCTCAATCTGAGCGTAGTTTTGCTCTGTGCTGTTGAGAAGTTTGGATGCATATGCAACTGGTCAACCTTCCTGCATGATTGTTGCACCTAAACCATGTTTTGATGCATCAACTTGCAGTGTCACTTCTTTTTTGGGGTCAAAGTAGCCTAGTACTGGCCTTGGTTCGGCTGTTATTTTTTTCTTCCATTTTTTCAAATGCAGTCTGGTGGGTTTTATCCCATTTAAATTCTTTGTCGCGTCGCAGGAGGTGTCTGAGTGGTGCGCTCACCTCTGCCAGATGTGGGGTAAACCTGGCAAGGTAATTCACCATGCCTAGGATCGTTTCCAGCTCTGCCTCAGTTGTTGGTGGCTGCATGTCACTGATTGCTTTCACCTTTAGGGGATCTGGTTTCAGTCCTTCAGCTGTGAGTTTGTGTCCAAAGTACAGGGGTTGGACAATGAAACTGAAACACCTGTCATTTTAGTGTGGGAGGTTTCATGGCTAAACTGGACCAGCCTGGTAGCCAGACTTCATTGATTGCACATTGCACCAGTCAGGGCAGAGTGTGAAGGTTCAATTAGCAGGGTAGGCAGTTTTGCTCAAAAATATTGAATCCACAATTAGGGTGACATACCAGAGTCCAAAAGGGGAAATTGTTGGTGAAGCTTTCTGACGCGTCTGTGACCAAGACTCCACAATTTAAACCTGGAGTTTAAAGAGATTTTCTTTACATGAAAAAAGAATCTGTCAGCTGTTTGAAACCTAAAGCATATTCCAGCCTTTTTAAGAGAATATTATGGTTGACAGTATCAAATGCAGCACTGAGATCTAAGAACCAGTACAGACACAAGTCCATTATCTGGGCCATAGAAAATTCTTTTTTCAAAAAGTGGCTTTTTTCCAGATTAAGTAGTAATCCTTAGGTATGTAGAGCGCCATTTTCTCCCCTTTCTAACGTTGTGCTTTAAAGTACGCAGATCTAAATTAAACAAGGAGCTAGCCTCCTATGATAATTACTTCTTTTTAAAGGGGGGCTGCATTGTCTTAATGATGAAGTAACACTATGAACAAGAGAATCATTTGTGAAGGGGCAGAAACAGAATTATTGCCCTCCACTGTGCTTTTCAGTGATAATGAGGAGATTAAAAGTGGAACAGATTCTTTAAAGGTTGTTACAGCATCGTCTGATAATGATCTACTATAATGAAATGTTCTTTCAGGTGTGGAGTACTCGGTTAAATTAAACTCAAAGGTTATTAAGAAATGGTCAGACAGGAAAGGGTTATGAGAAAATATAGTTATGTCTTACACTCAATGCCATATGTCAGCACAAGGTCCAGAGAATGAAGACAAAGGTGGATAGGTTTGTTAATGTTTTGAGCAAAGCCAATTGAATTTAAGATAGCATTAAAGGCTACATTTAGGCTATCACTTTCAGTGTCAACATGAATGTTAAAATCCCCCACTATAATAACTTTATTTGTATTTAACACTAAATCAGATAAAAGGTCTAAAAACTGATCTAAATATTGAGAGTAAGGGCCTGGTGGACGGTACAAAACAACAAACAGAAGTGGTTTTATTTCTTTGCAATTTGGATGAGGAAAACTAAGGATTAAATATTCAAAAGAGTTGTAGCTATTGATTGGTCTGGGACTAATCAATAAATCGGACTGAAAGATGGTTGCTACTCCTCCTCCTCACCTGGTATTTCGAGGAATGTGAAAATTTAAATAATTAGTAGGAGTTGACTCATTTATAATAACATAATCCTGGTGGATGGTGGTGGACTTTCGGAAAACACCATCCCCCTCACCATCCTCAATAACACCGTGTCGACTGTGGACCACTTCAGATTCCTTGGAACCACCATCTCTAAGTACCTGAGATGGTCCTCACACATAGACACTGTTCGAAAGAAGGCCCAGCAGAGACTGTACTTCCTAAGGCAACTCAAGAAGTACAACCTTCCACAGGAGCTGCTGGTCATCTTCTACACTGCCATCATTCAGTCTGTCCTGTCTTCATACATCTCAGTGTGGTTTGGCTCATCCACAAAACAGGACAGGTCCAGACTGCAACGAACAATCAGGACTGCAGAGAGAATCATCAGGGCTGACCTTCCCTCCATCCAGGACTTATACAGGTCAAGGGTCAGGAAAAGAGCTACTAAAATCTCTGCAGACCCCCACACACCCTGCACACAAACTGTTGATGATGCTCTTTGATTCTGATTTACTTAAATGTACTGTAAAATTGATATGATTTTGTGTTTGTCTAAATCTTCATACAGAGGGATACCAAAAATCACCCCCCGGATTGATTTATTTTTTCCTAAGATCTTTCTCACTACAACCATTTTTTGCTAATGCTCTCTAAATGTAAAGCCTTCATTTTTTGTTCTTCATTTTTACACATCACTAATACTTTCCGCCTAAACACTTTAAATTTTTCCATCTCCTATTTTTTTTTTTATTTCTCTAGAAATCACTATTGGGCTCGGTTTTATTGTGATCCTCCCCATCCCTTTTTTTTTTAATTTTAAATTCCTCTCTCAGTTTTCCTCTGACTATTCTTTCTTCATCAGAGCTGCTTTCCTTCCAACTCTCGCTTGCTACCCTGAATTTAAAACATCCCTCCTTATATATGTTAATATATATATAATTAATATATATATATATATAAAATATATATATAATATAATATTTTTATAAATATATATTTAAATAAAATATATATATATAATTATATATTTCTTCTAGTGATACGCACATCGACACGGGGTTTTTAAAACCTCAGCAGCAATTTTATGGTTAAAGGGGAAAATGCCGCTTAAAATTAGAAGAGAGCAATTAAATTTTTAAAATTTTGGACTAATTTAAAGAGGTCAAAGGGGGGATCATCCAACCCAAAAAGAATAAACCTTTCCTGGAAAAGAGATAAAAAGATGTTAGAATTTTGGGGGATGGGGAATTAGAAAATAACAGAATTCAAAATAGATCAGGTAATATAAGTAAAACAGTTCCATTATCAGTGATACAGCCTGAATAATTTCAGATGCCATGGTAATTTTTACTTTGTTGAAAAAAGAAAAAGGGGAAAAGAATTTTTTTTAAATTCACATAATATAGGATTATATCAAAAAATATTATGGTATGTTCCAATGTATACAGATGCTTCTAAAATATATGTTAAATAAATTTGGAGTAGCTTTCATAGTACCAGAGTTCAATGTTAAAAAAAGTAAAGAATAAATGACTGACTTTCGTAAAAAACAGAAAATTTTTTGCAATATTATTAACCATTCAAGGGTTGGGGGAAATAAGATCATTAAAAGATCAGCAAATTTTTCGGATTCTAGTTCATCATTAGTTAGTTTACAGTATAATCATTCAAAAAGCAGACCAAATTTAATAAAAATTCAACATACATTATTTAGAATAAATATGAAGGGGTTTAATGATACATTTTTCGGGGATACCAGCACATTATGGTGTTAAAGGAAGTGAATTGGTAGGACAGGGGCAGCAAGGGGAAGCTGTTAGAAATTTATCAATAGATTTAGTTATTAAATTTTAGTAAAACAGAAAAAAAAATGTTAATTGAACAGAAATGAAGGGAATAATGGCTAAATGAATGGAGAAAGAAAAAAAGGGAATTGGTTTTATAAAATCAAAGAAGACTGGAGAAATGAGAAGAACAGGAAATGGCAAGGAGGAAAGAAACAATTATTTTCGTCTCAGATTTGTCATACTGGGTTAAATAGTACTCTTTTTTTTTTAGGGAAACATTGTAATAGTAAAGTGAATACTGTGAAAGATTAAACCATAGAGCATGTACTGTAAAAAATAGGGGAAAGAGAGACAAAAATTTAAATAAAAAATTTAAATAGAATGAAAGTTAAATTAGTTTTTGTTTTTTAAAATTAATTCAAAAATAACATTTCAGATAAATTTTTCGTTATCTAAAAATAAACAGCTGTACAATAGAATGTAATTCCTGAGACATTCTGGTCCCCACTCCGTACCAGTAGGTGGCGATAATGCACCCCCAATGTTGTTGTTTGCCAACCCCCCGTTATAAAATTTAAGAAGAAGAAGAAGGAGACTTTGTTTTGCTCTACGGGCTCGACGCATCGTGTTTTCCGGAGTTTTTGGATCTTGCCGAGCTCTAACTACTCAGTAACTGTTAAAGGATCTTTTTTAAGAGAAGCGAACAAAAAAAGATTTTGGAGACAGCAGCTCAAACGGGGGGCAGAGAGCAGTGGGAGAGATTTCCCAAAAAAGCTAAAAAGGACAAAAAAGATCAGCTGCGTCTCAACATCCTGGAGGCTGGTTTCACCCCCAAATTCTGCTGCACAGATTAGGTTTGTATGTTTTTCATGTCAGCTACAGTTTAGGAACATTTTTGGTGACTAATGGGTGCCTTCTTAAACCCAAAAGTCCCCATAGACTTAAACGTAAACGCTTCGTTACTCGGGGGAACGACCCACGTCCGCCATTTTGATTGTTTTGTTTCTTTAAAACCGATACAAGTTTGCTTAAAAAACTTTATAGGGGTGCAGGATATTAGGGGGAAACCTGCGATGTGTGATAACAGTGGCTAATAGTGTGATGATGATATGACTTGTGATATATGAACAAATACTTACAGAGCATAAAATATTCACAGCGCTTCACATTTTTAAAAAAGCTTTTCCAAATTGCGTTTAATCTCTATCTCTATTTTCCAAAATACATCATATTAGTTTGTAGAAATTTGAGGAAATAGGTTATTACAATTTGGAATGAGGCTGTAACATAACAAAATGCGAAGCGCTGTGAATACTTTCCGGATGCACTGTAAGTTGCAGTGTTTGTCTTTCTGGCTCGGGTTGATAGAAAACTCACAGGGTAGTTATGGTGAAGCAGTGGGGCCGAGCTTGCTTCATGTGACGTCACCGATGACGTGTGAACCACTTCACTGCTTCATCAGACCGAGTCAGGGGCTGCTTTGAGTTGACTGGCGCGATTCAGTGTATTTAAGAAGGCTCAAGCCCCAATTCACATCTTCTACACGTTTTACGTCCCCGAGTTTTTGGATCATTTTGGCATGGAGCAACCCTCTAGAAAGCGTTTTCCCAAGTGGGGAATATTTTTTTGGTGGCACCTAAAAGGTAATGTACATTCAAAGTGTTTTTTAGAAAGCCTATAGTCTATACTATGCAGTAGTGTTATAGTCATGGTATCATGATATCAAAGGGGTGCGGAACGGGTTATTATCTTGGTTTTAAAAAGGTGCAGTGTTTGCTTTGCCTGCAGCTGCTGACGTATAATAATAATAATACGTCATCAATGCTGAGGCATTATAGAGCCAAACACGAGAAAAATCAGCCTCGTCACCAGTCAAGGTCAGCATAAATAGATATACATGCAGAATTAGAAAGAATGACAGTTTTTAAAAAAAAAATTAAGTTATTATTTTTTTCTTTCTTTTTTTTTTTTTAGTCATTTTTTAAAATGGGAGTGTGGGATTTCTATGAACCTGATTGTCAAAATTGTCATTTGGCGCTCCTCCGGTGCTTGGTCCCCATTGAGCGATCACACACTCTATCTAAAGACTCTTAAAGGAACGACTCTCAGCCAGTTTCTAACTTTTAGTTAGTGTGAAAAAATTAAAATTAATAAGGTTATCCTTACAAAAAACTGCAACTAGACACAGCGGCTGTATTAGCATTGAAACAAAACAGACTGCATGATATAGTTTTAATGACTTCAAAAAAATGTCCCCATAAAAATTTTCTGATGTTCTAAATACGAAAAATACCATTAATATAATTTTTAGAATAAATAAAAAAACTTAAAAAATTTAAATTTAAAATACAAGTTAGCATAACTTGAATTCAACTGCAAAACCTCCATTTCAGTTGTTTCCCATTTTCTCTACTCACCAAGTGGTTATAAGGGGTTTGTATTACTGGAGACAGGACTTTGCTAGGTCAAACTAGGAGAAGGGTAAGGTACTGGCCAACAACGGTATGAGCAACAATGTAGTTTTAAACTCAATAAGCAGTCTTAAAGGGGTGGTGAAATAAAATTATAGTGTTATTTTTTTGTGTTTTTCTCTCTCTCATCCCGAGTGAATATGTTTTTTTAGGTCAGGTTCTTCGTAAGAAAAAAAAAAAATGTTTACTTTGCAAGGTTTTAAACATGTGCGCTGAGATGTTATTATATTTCCTGATGTAGAAAACGTCTCTCTGAAGGTGAACTACCTGCAGGTATGCAGAGATACTTTCTTGCTAGCTTGCTCAGATGATGGAAAGTAATTTGGCAGAGTTTCCACCATGCCAATGAAAAGAAACAATAAAATGGGAAAGTTTTGTTGCATCTTTAACTCCCACAGTCAGGGAGCCACATTAACACCTGCCAAATGTGGGTGAATTTAAGCAGTGGCGGATAAATGTTTGAAACATTACCACATTTTCATATAAAGGGAGCTTTACACTGAACCAGGCGCGTCGTTAGACCCGGAGGTTTTCTGAATAGCCCCGGACTTCTTGATAGAAGTAATTTAGAAGTATTAAAAAGATGCAGCCACAAAATGGTACTGGACTTCACATTTTTATTTAAAAATAATCAGGTTTTGTTTCAGTTGTGTTCTACATAGTCGCCTCCACCTAACCTGACGATGAGTTAAAAGGAGAAACAAAAAGTACTTATTTGCGCACTCGCGGCACAGCGAATGCGCAACTATACGCAGGCCAGGCGGATACTGACTCGTTTCTGGAGAACTCCAGAACAGTAGTTCACTCCAGGGCCATCGACCTGCCTCGTTCATTACCTGAAGAGTTACACTGAGCACCTCGAACAGGGCTCATTTCAGAGCAACCGCCAACCAGAGAGTGGGAGGCTGCTGCGTGTGTTCAGGAACAGGTGGAAGCAGAGCGGTATAACCCAGGCTGAAGATAGCGGTAAATCTACACATTCTGGATTTGCATCATGATGTGAAAATATCCGGTCCTTTACTTCAGTCTAAATAAAAGCATTTAATCCTAATGTAGCTGAACACAATAAAAGTCCTTCAGTTCAACACATTGCATCTCACTGCTGCAGCCAGTCTTATAGTCCAGTTCTACATGTAGACAGAAAAAGTGTTGCTCAATAAACCAGGAAAATATCTCCTGGTTCCAGTAAGACGTAGTAGAAAGTATAAAAGTAAGCCTCCATCTTCTCTTTCATATCTTCTGTGCTGATTCTAAACCTAAAGCTCTGGCTTTAAAGATGCAGTATAATTAAGAAATAAATCATAGCAATTTACCACAGGTGGTCCATTAATTAGTTAACTATTTTATTTTTCTGAATTACACATGTAATATTATATAAACTAATTAAACAAGGATACAGTTTTACTGAGGGTGAGACATACATACCATATGTATACAGTTATTAATAACTGTAATATTAGTACTGATAAGGTCCAGGATGAGGCTCTATGCTATATTTTAAACACCACAACTTAACATCCTTTCCTCTCAGTGTTTAATAGTAAGAACTGCACTAATGTCTCACATGCAGAACAACAGACTGGGTTATAAAAAGTTTCATTTATTATTTTTGGCAGGACAAATTTCTCCAGAAGTGGAATGAAGGGCTGAAAAGATGCCGGTAAAAGAGAACAGGTTCATAAAAGAAGGAACAATTTTTAATAAAATGTTTCAAAAGCTGTTGGCATAATAAAATAAATGTGTTTTAGGATTCATCAGATTTGACTAAGATTTAATAAAAAATCTGCTTTATACCAGTTTCCTTTTTTGAAATGTAAGAAATGAAGACAATGGAGCCTTAGGAGTGGAACACTTTGATGAGAGTGTAACATTTAAAAAGATAATTTATGTAGATTAAAAAAGAAGCTAATTTATCTGGCCCATATTAAATATCTCTGAGTTTAAGAAAACGTTTTGTCAACAAAAATTCAGATTGTTTTTTTCTGAATACCTCAAAATGTTTCATTATTTGCTTCAGAAAAATGTTTTTTCATCAGTTCTAAACTGTTTCTTCTTGTCCTTCATTCAGCTTCTGACAAAAATAAAAAACAAGTAAAATATTGCAAACCTTTTTTGTTTGATTCACAATAGCTTACATTCAGTCTAAACCCACCCGAGACAGAGAACTGGTACAATATGTCCTATGGTATTTTAATTTTAAATTACTTATAAACTGTCTTATGGAAATATAAATATTTTGGGTTGGGCTAAAGCCCCCAATGTTTTTAGACCCTAAAAACGCCCCTGCACAGATCCTTATCGTAGCTGAATGCTTGATAATGACCTGAAGTGGTAAATATTTTATGTAGTCTTGATGTGATTGTGTAAAAGGGTCATTTACATTTAAAAATGTTGTAAATCTAGTTCAAGTAAACTTTAGCACGCTATAGTCAGCTTTAATCATGTTAATCATCAATTCTCAACAACAACATTGTGGCTGGTGAGCAGAAAAGGGTTTGTTCGGTTTTCCAAAGTGGAAGAAAAACTACAGAGCTCAGCAGTCAGACCTGGGTGGCAGCTGTTAGGCGACCTAACATCACACGACATGGTGTGTTCTCTGCATTTCCACTCAGGTAATTTTCATGTAGTAATATTTAAATATTTTTTCTTAGCTAAAAAGCTGTACATAAGCTGCTAAGCTTTATATGTCTAAGCATGTTTGTGCAATCTTTAGGTAAGCCGGCCAATGAATTTCAAGATAACGACCTTGACTGGGTTTGTCATTGTTTACACCACTAATCAGAAACAACACTTAACATGACTGTTTAGCATTGCACCGGCACCAAATGTGTAGTGGGCTAAGAACCGTTGTTTGGGAGACGCTATATTTTTTTTTACATGTTATCTGCACGTACCTTAGTGAGAACAACGGTGTTGGTGTGATTTACTCTGTAAATCTGAAGATCCATCACCCGTCCGTTGGTAAACTGCAGATGAGCTTCCAGGGATTTGTAATTTCAGAATTGCTCGTGTGTGTAGGCACTTACTCCACACACAAGATAACCAAAAACGCTGGGCAACGTTACTTCTGGAAGCTCGTGTAAGTCACTGCTCCACTCAGTTTGTTCGTACAGGTCAAGCCTGTTAACTGACCAGATTTTTTTCAAGGTATCGTTGTCTCGATACGCTGTTTTACTTGTTTCTGTATGGAATTCGTGACTTGCTCTGCTCACGATCTATTGTTTTTACTGGTAGCTTCTGTTAGCGACGCCAGTGTTTCCTCTGACAGTATGGCGGCGGCAATCTCAGAGTGCAATGTGGCATGACGTCCCAAGCCCTATAGGTGCTAGTTCTGATGTTGATATCAGCCGGGGTGCCGGTAAGGAGCACAGACATGATGCTTAAAAAAACTTTAGGGTCCTTTAATCATAGAACATATGACGTACAGCAGTCCTCATATTTACAATATATTAGGATATTTATGTGTGGTGTAGAAAAGACATGAAACATAACCAGAAATACTCTATGCAATTCTAATAAAACTACCTGGCATAAATAAATGCAACATTTATATTCTACATAGGATGATTAACTTAATTTAACCTATACTTAAAGAATCAGGATTCCTATGCATAACCTAGCCGACACGGCAAACACTGCACTGGATGTAATTAGCTTTAGCGTGTAGCTTCTACTGCTAAACAGTCTGGAATTTTTTTGCTTTGACATCAAATAATATCAAAACCAAACTATACATTATACATATTTATAGTTTATGGTTTCAGGGTGGCCGTAGTTCACCTGGTGGCGCAAGCACAGTACGCTGATAACGAACCCGAAACAAGCGCGCGCGTTTCTTCAATTATTATGCTGCTGGTACAAAAAGCAAAGACCGTGAGCCGTACTTGCAAACCAGGCAGCAGAGAACGTCTTCCTGAGACACTGGGAGTTTAAAACATTCGACTCATCAGGTTTAGATAAAGGGAAACAAAACCGTCATTTTTTAAGTAACCTGCCAAAACAACATAACCTTTTCATGGCGTTCATAGTGAAGAAACATGTTAATATTACGAATATTTCAGAAGTTTCGTCATCGGTCGTATTTCAGTCCGTTATCTCAACAATATAAGAGTGTTTAGAGCGATGCGCGTTCCCCCGACAGGGCATGCAAATTTCGGCATAACACTGGACACCGATCCTGGCAACATTTAAGAAATTAAGAGGAAAACATTTATATTACTGACATATTTACTACTTTCACATACACGTTTCATGTAAAAAATTATATATACAGTACAGACCAAAAGGTTGGACACACCTTCTCTTTCAAAGAGTTGTCTTTATTTTCATGACTATGAATATTGTAGCTTTACACTGAAAGCATCAAAACTATGAATTAACACATGTGGAATTATATACTGAACAAAAAAGTGTGAAACAACTGAAAATATGTCTAGGTTCTTCAAAGTAGCCACCTTTTGCTTTGATTACTGCTCCGCACACTCTTGGCATTCTGTTGATGAGCTTCAAGAGGTAGTCACCTGAAATGGTTTTCCAACAGTCTTGAAGGAGTTCCCAGAGATGCTTAGCACTTGTTGGCCCTTTTGCCTTCACTCTGCGGTCCAGCTCACCCCAAACCATCTCGATTGGGTTCAGGTGACTGTGGAGGCCAGGTCATCTGGCTCAGCACCCCATCACTCTTGAGATCACACTTTCAAAGTTTTCCCAATTGTTCGGACTGACTGACCTTCATTTCTTAAAGTAATGATGGGTACTCTTTTTCTTTACTTAGCTGCTTTTTTCTTGCCATAATACAAATTCTAACAGTCTATTCAGTAGGACTATCAGCTGTGTACTGTATCCACCTCCTGCACAACACAACTGATGGTCCCAACTCCATTTATAAGGCTTGAAATCCCACTTATGAAACCTGACAGGGCACACCTGTGAAGTGAAAACCATTTCAGGTGACTACCTCTTGAAGCTCATCAACAGAATGCCAAGAGTGTGCGTAGCAGCAATCAAAGCAAAAGGTGGCTACTTTGAAGAACCTAGAATATAAGACATATTTTCAGTTGTTTCACACTTTTTTGTTCAGTATATAATTCCACGTGTTAATTCATAGTTTTGATGCCTTCAGTGTGAAGCTACAATATTCATAGTCATGAAAATAAGGACAACTCTTTGAATGAGAAGGTGTGTCCAAACCTTTGGTCTATACTGTATGTTTAATAATTTTACTGTAGATTTTTAGAGAAATATTGGTTCAAAGTACCTAGTAATGCTCATCCAGTATATACTTTTGTGTCACTTTCAGGAATTTATTTTTCCAGAATCATGAGCGGTGACAACACAATCTCCTCAGATTTTGTTAAAGGGTCACCTATACTATAACCACAAAATATATATTTTAGAATTTTACTGTAGAGTTTTGGAGAAATAAACAACTCAGTATCTCACAAAGCTCATCCAGTATATGCATCTGTCCCATATTCCCAAATTTATTTTTCGAAAAATCATGAGAGGTGACGACACAATCTCTTCAGATTATGTTAAAGGAATACATATTTCATGAAAAAGAGATTAACAGGTTTCTGCAGCCCTGATGGGTGCTGAGGAGGTCACGCAATCATTTAAATCTGGTTTACTGGAACAGAGCCACATCTAAAACATGTAAGGCAGGAGTACTTGAGGAGCAGGGTTGGGAAACACTGTTCTAGAGAAACGTCTCCAAACTGCAGGCTGCAAACTATCCTCACAGAAGATGCATAAACGTGCTTGCCACACATTCTTAGTAGAGAGGAGTCTCTCTCTTGATAAAGAGATCTTCAAATTACACACACATATACACACATAAACTAAAAAAATATTTTACAAACCACATTCACACCACTCTATATCATTTCCGACACACCAAGACTATTTTTGTCGTTTGATAAAATGATAATATTGATCCTTGGGCTCGCTGGTATAATGCAGTTGTAGTCCCATCATTCAAACAATAACAGTCGTTTGCATCCACTGAGATCTAACTTAGAAATCCATTGAATTCTAACTAAGGAAGCTGGGTTACTGCTGTAGAAACGGCTTTAGTCCAAATTTTCAAGTACTAATAATATTTGGCTTTCACTGGTACTGAAGTCTAACCAAGCAAAAACGAGTTTTCCCTGTATTATGAAGATAAAGGCTTAGATTATTTTGGAGCTCATGGGAAAGATATTATAAAATGTCAAGATTACAGTGCATCAAAAATATTTGGTCATAATGAGAGTCAATGGGACCAAATTGGTAACAAAGGTAAAGAGTGTATGCAAAATTCGTAGCTCTTGTTCTACATACCTTGCAATCAAAAGGATAAACAAATTTAAAAAATAAAAGTTAAAAGCAAATCCTGGCCAAGTTTCATAGAACTGACCTTTAAACTGTCTGAGATATTGAGAATTTAAAATAAATTAAAAAAAACAAGCAGAAAGTACACGTTTGGTCCCCCAAGGTGCCTAGTGGGTTAAAGTAATTTTTAGAGCTCGAGATCAGTTTGGCAGGACAGGGTAAAGATGTGCCTCTAGTAAGATAATATTAGGAAGGATAAATAAATAATTGAAACAACCATGAATTAAAGGTGAACAGAATTACAAACAAGATAGTACAGAATTATTTCAATATTTAGACTGTAAAATGCTTTCAAAAATAAAAATTTGGCAGAAATGGGAAAAACTCGAAAATATATACATAAATACAAACTCTAGACAAGATAAAGTACACAAATCTAAATGCATATAAGGAAGATGTAAATGAGGTGAATAAGTATTTGCTGCATTGTACATGATGATGTCAGTAGCCTAACTCTAAATGGTGAAGCCTAAATTGGTGTCTTTAAATTGCCCTTAGGTGTGGTTGTGTGCATGGTAGTTTATCTCCATCATGTTTGACTTGGCCAGTGGGAGAAGACCCTTTTGTGCTTTTTTTTGCCAGAGAACCTTTCCATTGATGCCATTTTAAACCAGGGTCTTTCTTATTGTTCAGTCTAGAACACTGACCTTAAATAGGGAATGTCATGCCTTCAGTGCTTTAGATGTTGTCCTGGTTTTTTTGTGACCAATAAATGAGTTTTCTTGGAGTATTTTTGGAAGGCAGGTTACTTCTGGAAAGGTTCCCTGTTGTTCCCCATGGTTCTCTCTTTTTTATTTATCGTTTCTTTGCCTTTTATCGTTTCTTGTGTAAAGGTTTAATTACGGCTACCTTAAACCAGAACACCTGAAGTCTTCCTAAGGGTACCTGGCATTGACTAGTCTACGTTAAAAGTCTCCTTTCCACTTCGGGATTATGGTTCCAGCAGCGCTCACTTGAACAGTCAGAAGCTTAGAAATGCAGCTGTAACAATTGCCATTAGTAAATTTGCAATAGTAAGACCTTTTTGTGAAGGTCTCTTTGCTTTTACCAGTTTTACCCCTCTGTGCAATACTTGAGTAATACGAAGCCTTCTATTAGGTCATCAATAAATTTCAGATTTAACAGAAAACATCATTTAAACACACACATGAGAATCCACACTGGACAGAAACTTTTCTGTTGTGATCTATGTGGACAAAGATTTACTGCAAAAGGACATTTAAACACACACGAGAATCCACACTGGACAGAAACCTTTCTGTTGTGATCTATGTGGACAAAGATTTTACAGAAAACAGCATTTAAACACACATGATCATCCACACTGGACAGAAACCTTTCTGTTGTGATCTATGTGGACAAAGATTTACTGCAAAAGGAAGTTTAAACACACACACGAGAATCCACACTGGACAGAAACCTTTCTGTTGTGATCTACAGGGGTTGGACAATGAAACTGAAACACCTGTCATTCTAGTGTAGAAGGTTTCATGGCTAATTTGGACAAGCCTCGTACCCAGTCTTCATTGATTGCACATTGCACCAGTAAGACCAGAGTGTGAAGGTTCAATTAGCAGGGTAAGAGCACAGTTTTGCTCAAAATATTGAAATGCACACAACATTATGGGTGACATACCAGAGTTCAAAAGAGGACAAATTGTTGGTGCGCGTCTTGCTGGCGCATCTGTGACCAAGACAGCAAGTCTTTGTGATGTATCAAGAGCCACGGAATCCAGGGTAATGTCAGAATACCACCAAGAAGGACGAACCACATCCAACAAGATTAACTGTGGACGCAAGAGGAAGCTGTCTGAAAGGGATGTTCGGGTGCTAACCCGGATTGTATCCAAAAAACATAAAACCCCAGCTGCCCAAATCACGGCAGAATTAAATGTGCACCTCAACTCTCCTGTTTACACCAGAACTGTCCGTTGGGAGCTCCACAGGGTCAATATACACGGCCGGGCTGCTATAGCCAAACCTTTGGTCACTCATGCCAATGCCAAACGTCGGTTTCAATGGTGCAAGGACTGCAAATCTTGGGCTGTGGACAATGTGAAACATGTATTGTTCTCTAATGAGTCCACCTTTACTGTTTTCCCCACATCCGGGAGAATTACGGTGTGGAGAAGCCCCAAAGAAGCGTACCTCCCAGACTGTTGCATGCCCAGATTGAAGCATGAGGGTGGATCAGTGATGGTTTGGGCTGCCATATCATGGCATTCCCTTGGCCCAATACTTGTTCTAGATGGGCACGTCACTGCCAAGGACTACCGAACCATTTTTGAGGACCATGTGCATCCAGTGGTTCAAACAGTCTATCCTGAAGGCGGTGCCGTGTATCAGGATGACAATGCACCAATACACACAGCAAGACTGGTGAAAGATTGGTTTGATGAACATGAAAGTGAAGTTGAACATCTCCCATGGCCTGCACAGTCATCAGATCTAAATATTATTGAGCCACTTTGGGGTGTTTTGGAGGAGCGAGTCAGGAAACGTTTTCTTCCACCAGTATCACGTAGTGACCTGGCCACTATCCTGCAAGAAGAATGGCTTAAAATCCCTCTGACCACTGTGCAGGACTTGTATATGTCATTCCCAAGACGAACTGACGCTGTATTGGCCGCAAAAGGAGGCCTTACACCATACTAATAAATTATTGTGGTCTAAAACCAGGTGTTTCAGTTTCATTGTCCAACCCCTGTATGCGGACAAAGATTTACTGCAAAAGGAAGTTTAGACACACACATGAGAATCCACACTGGACAGAAGCCTTTCTGTTGTGATCTATGCGGACAAAGATTTACTGCGAAAGGACATTTAAACACACACGAGAATCCACACTGGTCAGAAACCTTTCTGTTGTGATCTATGCGCACAAAGATTTACTGCAAAAGGACATTTAAGCACACACATGAGAATCCACACTGGACAGAAACCTTTCTGTTGTGATCTATGTGGACAGAAATTTACTCTAAAAGGAAGTTTAAACACACATATGAGAATCCACACTGGACAGAAACCTTTCTGTTGTGATCTATGTGGACAAAGATTTACTGAAAAAGGAACTTTAAACACACACATGAGAATCCACACTGGACAGAAACCTGGTTTATCTCCGTCATGTTTGACTTGGCCAGTGGGAGATGACCCTTTTGTGCTTTTTTTTTGCCATAGAACCTTTCCTTTGATGCCATTTTAAACCAGGGTCTTTCTTTTTAGAACTTTTTAGAACTTTCTTTCTAGAACATTGACCTTAAATAGGGAATGTCATGCCTTCAGTGCTTTAGATGTTGTCCTGGTTTTTTTATGACCAATAAATGAGTTTTCTTGGAGTATTTTTGGAAGGCAGGTTACTTTCTAAAAGGGTTCCCCTGTTGTTCCCCATGGTTTCTCTCTTTTTTATTTATCGTTTCTTTGCCTTTTAACGTTTCTTGTGAAAAGGTTTAATTTACGGCTACCTTAACCAGAACACCTAAGTTTTCCTAAGGGCCCCGGGGCATTGACTAGTCTACTTGAAAGTGTCCTTTCCATTTCGGGATTTTTGGGTCCAGCAGCGTTTCACTTGAAAGTCAAAAGCTTAGAAATGCAGCTGTAATCATTGCCATTAGTAAATTTTGAAATAGTAAACCTTTTTTGAAGGTCTCTTTGCTTTTACCAGTTTTTACCCCTCTGTGCAATACTTGAAAAAATACGAACCCTTCATTAGTTCAAAAATAAATTTTAAAACCTGATATTGATTTGAAAAAAAAAAGATGCTTTCTAAATGCTGAAAATTTTAAAAATGGTTTTTTTGGGTTTTTTATGCCCTTAGACATCCATTTCTCTGGGTTAAATACATTTCTCTGTATTCCAATTTTTTACTTTAACGTTTTTTGTGGAATAATTGGCTTTAATTTCTTATTATATGAGGGAGTTTTGATAGTTCCCAACACCTGGTGTAAATTCTATGTCTTTGTTTTTAAAAGAAATTTAAAAACAACATAAATGGAAATTAAATCAAAAAATTTTAATTTAACCAACCCAAAATAAAATTTTAAAATAAAAGTGTTTCAGTCCAGGCTGAAGTAAAAAAAAATTTTTATATACATGATGTTTTTCAATGTTTCCTGCAGATTTTAACCCGATACTGATGGTTGAAGAAAAAAGCTCCTGAAAACCCACAGACCTTGGCGGGCCCTACTACCCAAAGCTCCACCACAAAAAGGGGAAAACAGGGGGAGGTCTACACCAGTCGGGGGGGAGAGCAGCTCAAGGGGAAAGAAAGATTGGCTCAGGTTTCCAGTCACTGCTACTCCCATAAAAGTGAGGATGATAAACAGTCCCCTCGGGCTCTCACAGCTTTATCAAGCCCATATTAAAGGCGACGTTTTCCAAAGACATCGATGGGGAGAAAGAATCCATCAGGAAAAAGATCATGGAGATGGTTTCCATTTTCCCCAGAAACTGAAGACACGAGAAGGATGAAAAAGGGCAAAGTAAACACCCCGTCTCTGAGCTCAAACACTTGTTAGACTCTGGACTGAAATCTAAGGCAGGGGCAATGACTGGAAGGAAGCAAAACTCCGATCGTGGGAAACAAACAAACCTTTTCTCCCCGAGTTTTCTGAACAATTTGTTCCTGTGGGGTTTCTTCAGAAAAAACATGATAAATTAAAATGGATCTTTAAGCTCGTGGATGGAAAAAGTTCCACAGAGAAGAAAAAATGGGAATCGTTATTAAGTCCAGACAGGGCGAAGTTTTAGCTGGAAGACTGTGTAAAAACCTTTATTGGAAAATGCGGGTTTTAAAAAACTAAGATAGTCCCACTGGAGAGAGACCGTTCTGTTGTGATCTATGTGGACAAAGATTTAACGAAAAAATCATTTAAACACACACATGAAATCCACACTGGACAGAAAACCCTTTTTTGTGATTTATGTGGCAAAGATTTTTCCAAAAAGGAAATTTAAACACACACAAGAATCCACACTGGACAGAAACCTTTTTGTTGTATCATGTGGACAAAGATTTTTTGCAAAAGGAAATTTAAAAAACCCCCATGATCATCACACTGGGCAGAAACCTTTTGTTTGGATTTATTTGGCAAAGATTTTACAGAAAAAAATCTTTAAAACCACACAGATCTCCACACTGGACAGAAAAACCCTTTTTGTTTGTGATATTTTTGTGGGAAAAAAATTTACTGCAAAAGGGGGTTTAAAACCCAACGAGAATCCCCCCTGGACGAAACCCTTTCTGTTGTAAATTATGTGGACAAAATTTATGCAAAAGGGAAATTTAGACACACAATAGAATCACACTGGCAAAACCTTTCTGTTGTGATCTTGCGGACAAAAATTTACTGCAAAAGGACATTTAAACACAATGAGAAACCACCTGGGCAGAAACCTTTCTGTTGTGATCATGCGCACAAAGTTTACTGCAAAAGGACATTTTAAACACAAACTGGAATCCAACTGGGCAAAAAAACCCTTTTTGTTTGATCTATTTGGGGCAAAGATTTAACAGAAAACATCATTTAAACACACACATGGAAAACCACACGGAAGAAAAAACCCTTTTGTTGTGATCTATTTTGGCAGAAATTTACTAAAAAGGAAGTTTAAACACCATATGAGAATCCACACTGGGCAGAAACCTTTTTTTTTTGTCTTGTGGACAAAGATTTCTGAAAAGGGAACTTTAAAACAAACACTGAGAAAACCCCACTGGCAAAACCTTTCGTTGTATCATTGGACGGGGGTTTAAAACAAAAAGGCATTTAAAAACACACATGAGAAACCACACTGGACAGAAAAACCCTTTTTGTTTGATCTATGGGACAAAGGATTTATGACAAAGGAAAATTTAACCCAAAAAACATAGAATCCACATGGAGGGAAAATGGGGTAAGGTTTAATATCAAGAGGTTTGCCCTTTTGGGGGGAACAATTTTTCATCTCGATATAGTCAACCCTGCATTCAGCACCATTTTCACCCCGCTAAAGGGGGCATTTGTACTTAAATTTTTGCCTTTTTAAAGAAAACAAAACGATAGTTAAGGGTTTTTTTTTATCTTGGGATGTTTGAAACATCTGAATTTCAATACAAACAGAGGATGTTGTTATGAATATTTAATAAAAATTTTATGTTAGAATAATACATGCACTACCGGTCAAAAGTTTTTTGATGCACTTTTCTATTAAGGGGGTTCTTTATTTTTTATGACATTTACTTTTAATTTTACAAAGGCAAAGAAAAATCTGAAGGAAAACATGTAGAGTATGTAGTAAAAAAAAAAAAGTGAAAAAACTAAAAAATTTTTTATTTTAGGTTATAGCTTTATTTTAGATTTACAGCTTCTATGTAAGCTATAACTTTTATAATTTTTTCCTATTAATTCTTGTTTCCAAATAGCCTTCCCTTCGCTGTGATTACTGCTTTGCTCTCTGTGGCATTCCTCCTGAGTTTCATGAGTTGGTCACCTGAAAATTTTTTTCCAAAGATCTTGACAGAACTTCCAAGAGGTTTCATTGAGAGTACGGCCAAGGTTAATACTTCATATCATCACCGCAAAGGGCGGCTACTTTAAGGAATCTAACATATAAACCTATTGAAAAGTTCTTTAACAATTTTTTCGTTTGCTACATAAATCCATATGTGTTCATTCAAGTTTTTTGATGCCTTTAGTGAGAATCTACATACATGGAAGATTGTCATAAACATAAAAAAACATTTGAAAGAGAAAGTGGTTTCTTAAAACATTTATGTTTTTAGCATGGAAAATTAGAGATTTTTATTTTATAAACATTTAATACCCAACACTGGTACCAAGCGAGTGCCGGTATCGATTGTCCCCAGTCGATTGCAAAGATTCAGTGAAGTCAGTTGTCCTACCTTAAGCATATTGTTGCATGTCCCTACCTTTCACAACACAGGACCACAGGTTTTAATTCTGTGTAACAAGTTAATTGTGGTTTTATGTCATCAGACAACATAGCTTAGATTTAGTTAAAGTTTAACTGTGATTCTAGATGGAGCCTCCCCCCCTTCCCATAACACACAGACACACTAAGAATATGAAGGAAGAAATTTCACAGACTGCAACGAATCAGTGAAAGCAGTAATTTAGTTTGGTATCAACATTAGAGACTTCAGCATTATCTATTGATATATTTCTGGTTTTCCGGCATCATTCGCTGCTACATGTCATTACATCACTGCTCCTTCCACTGAGATGGAGATTGTTTTTATTTGTTTTATATTATCATTGCACAGTTTTTTCATACTGCTCACGAGTGGTTAACATTGATTCCTGTCATCAACTATGCTGCACTCTCATTTAATTAACCTGATTACTGCTTTGTTGGTAACCCCCAGTTTGTTGCCAATGGTATATTTAATGTTCCTGCGTTTTATTCTCTTTACTATACAGCCTCTAGGTATGTAGGGGAGGTGGGAGAGTGAAAGTGGAGGAAAAAGGAGGCTTGAAACTTTGTGACTACCTGTTTTTCCCGATTGGGGTTCTTATATGCGTCTATTCGTATAGGGTAACTTTTTCATGGTTCTAGTGATGTATGAACCTGGATGCTTTCATTGTCTTTTCTTGTTTCTGACACATCGACCCAATTCCCCCATTGTGGGCATAAAGGATTTTCTAACCTATTCCTGTATTAAGTACGTATTCAATTATAAATGTATGTTAACATATGTTAAAAAAAAGGGGGATTCTGTGAAGATCATGTATGATGCAGCCATTATCACAGCATGTCTGGGTCTATACATGACTCCATTACTGAGTTCTAGGCTTGCCCGTGGGTGAGTTTTATATATAATCATAGTTATAATAATTTCTGATTACCATCACTTCTCTTAACTAAAGACAGTTGTCATTTTAATCTCATTAATTGTTCTTTATTTGCCTGCAAGTGAAATACATTAGTTTTTTTGGTAAAATAAAAATAAAATCATCCAGCTGTACGGGCACCCATCCACTTTTAAAACTGAGGTAGCAAAAAAAACAGAGCCGATAGAAGTCCGCGCTCAACCGCTTTATTAACTCTGCTGTCTGTTTTGGCAATCTCTGCACGCAGATTAGTCAATGACATCTTTCAAGTGTTTTGGAACGCTTGCCCACAAGCTGTGAGGTAAGTTCAGTGGAATCTGTTGTCATATGTACTGCCATGTGTTTTTCATCAGCACACTTCACAGCCTTCCCACTGAACTTACCTTGCAGGTGTGGGCCATGCGTCCCAAACTCTCGACAGACGTCCACTGAGCAAACAGAGAGCTCAGTTTAGAGAAGCGTGAGTACCACGGGATTTCCCCATCCGACTTTTATTTTTTTATTTTTTTAACCTGCTGCACTTGCCAGGCCCATAGTATTTCCATTTGTGTTTTTGTGCTGGCTGCATTTTTAGGTATTTCTTTAGGTATTTCTGAAATATCAATTTCAGTTGCATATCTACTCTTGTTCATATTAAGTCATGAGCAACCTTTACACGTCCTTACAATTAATTACATAGTTTGATATACCCCAGTGAATGCTGTGTAATTCAGTTGGTAAAGGTTAACACATAACAATTGTCCTGCATCTTTTAGATGCCAATCCTTTCTCACACTTGTCCTGTGCAGCTGGCCGTAAGTTATATGCCGTTAGACAAACAAGATACAAAGTTTAATTTTCCACAACCTAAAAGCTGCAGGCTCAGGACGCTTTTGAAGGACTGAAGGCTGTGTGATCCGTGCTTAGATACTTTGGGCCAAACTGATCCTGTATCATGATTTGCTCACACAGATAAAAATATAAGATGGCCGCTGTGAGTAAATGCCAAAAACATGCTGGAATTGTGGATGTATTATTTAACAATATGGATAAAATGGTAGAAAAAAAAAAAACGAAGATTGGGTCAGAATGGGCCATAAGAGACACTGCAAACAAAAGGGTTTTAAACTAGCAGCAGAAGGGTAGGAAAGTGGACCTACTGAGTAGAACCAAACCTGTGGATCATCATTTCAACATGTTTGATAGTCTGACTAATAATTGAGTTCTAATATAATGTGATGAGATGACAGTGGACCTTTGAAGAACACCGACCACACTCCCTGCTCCCACCATCCTCAACAAAACCGTGTCTACGATGGATCTCTTCCAGTTCCTAGGAACCACCCTTTCTCTGGACCAGACGTCCTGTGGAAGATGTTGTTAATATGACGTGAAAAATGGACACAAATAGGAATCCGTTTTCTTGAGTCTGGTTGTGGACACATCAAGGATGCCATTATACAGTGATGAATAGGGGTGGGTACCTTTCACATTTGAACCGATACGATACCAATGGAAAAATACCTATTTAAATGTACATATATACACAATTGACTTTTCAATAGAATATAATGTGAGATCAGTCCAAGTATTCATGGTGTTGTTCTGAAACTGATTTTTAAGTGTTCATCAGAGCAACAGCCTGGGGGAAGAAACTGTCTCTGTGGCGGCTGGTAACAGCAGACTACCGCTCTGTAGCGCCGACCTGACAGTAAAAGTCTAAACAATTTATGTGCAGGGTGTGTGGTGTCTGCAGAGATTTTAGCAGCCTCTTTCTGGAGCCTAGACCTGTATAAGTCCTCGATTGAAGGAAGGTCAGCCCTGATGATCCTCTATGCAGACCTGATTGTTTGTTGCAGTCTGGACCTGTCCTGTTTTGTTGATGAGCCAAACCACACTGAGATGAGGAAGACAGGACAGACTGAATTATGGCAGTGTAGAAGATGACCAGCAGCTCCCGGGGAAGGTTGTACTTCTTGAGTTGCCTCAGGAAGTACAGTCTCTACTGGGCCTTCTTCTGAACATAGATTATTTTTAAGGACCATTTGAGGTTTTGAGAAATGGTGGTTCCTAAGAACCAGAGGTGGTTCACAGTAGGTACTGTTGTTGAGGATGGTGAGAGTGGGTTAAGTTCTAGGTGGTTCTGACCACACCAGCATACCAGCTGATCTACCTCCTGTCTGTATGCAGACCCATTACTGTTCTGGATCAGATCAGTAAACGGGTGACTTCTTACCTACTTCAGAGTTTCACAGACGGATCCTTCTGTAGGTGGTTGAGGGTCAGTTCATTGTGTAGAGGGGAATAGGTATGTAGGGAGATATGGGGGTGAGATGAATACACCCGCACTCGCGGATGCGTCGGCTGCTGTCTGTCCTTCAGGAAGCTGGTTGATCCACTGACAGTGGAGGCTGGGACTTGAGCTGGGTGATCTTCTGATGGAGGATATCGGGTTGATGGTGTTGAAGGCCGAGCTGAAGTCCTGCGTCAATCCCTGAGCGGTCCGAGATGTTGCAGGATGAAAGCTAGTCCCAAGTTAACTGCATTGTCTGCGCCCGACCTGTTTGCCCGGTAGGCAAACTGCAGGGGGGTCCTGCAGGCATGGCTGTGATGTCCTTCAGGTGCTTCAGCACCAGTCGCTCAAAGGATTTCATGACCACAGACGTAAGGGCAACTGGCCTGTAGTCATTTAATCCTGTGGTGGGTTTCTTGGGTACCGGGATGATGGTGGAACATTTAAAGCTGGAGGGAACCTCACACAGCTCCAGTGACTTGTTAAAGATCTGAGTGAAAATTTGTGCTAGTTGGTTAGCATAGACTGTCAGACATGATGGTGAGACATTATCAGGTCCTGAGGCATTCCTTGTTTTCCGGCACTGAAAGAGCCTATTTACATCTTCCTCTGAGATCCATCGAGGGTTAAGGGCAGGCAGGGCGTCTGAAGGTAGGGGGGTGGTTGGTGTATGGCAAGAATTTGTGTCTGAATTGGGTGTATTTTGCCCCTTTTCCACTGGCTCGATTTGGCCCGCCCCGGAACAGCTCTGCACATTGCGTGTTGCATTTCCTTAGACCAGCTTTCGCCTGCGGAAGGGAACACCTCCTGGAGGTGCAGCTTTAAAGCATCATGTGTCATGCTGCATAACCGCGACCGAAACGTGGCGGCAAACAAGAGAAGAAGAAGGCCGAAACATGAGACACAAGAAGAAAAAGACAGAGCTCTATCCGTGCTGTTGCTGTTAATTAGCTTGATTGTGATTCTTCTGCTTCCTTTACTAATTTGCCTAGTCCTGCTTTCCATTCAGTTTAAATAGTTACACACTATTTATTTGTTATGGACTGTCAATGGAGGCTGCAAGACTGTGGGTGGACACCGAGGCCGGCTTTACGCAAGGGCAAGAGGGGGCAATGCTCCCTCAAATCAATTCTCAATCACACAAGCACGAGCCCCGACCTTGTCTCTCCCTCCTCCTCCTACACATATCAGGAAACGTTTTCCTCCACCAGTATCACATAGTGACCTGGCCACTATCCTGCAAGAAGAATGGCTTAAAATCCCTCTGACCACTGTGCAGGACTTGTATATGTCATTCCTAAGATGAATTGACGCTGTATTGGCCACAAACGGAGGCCCTACACCATACTAATAAATTATTGTGATCTAAAACCAGGTGTTTCAGTTTCATTGTCCAACCCCTGTATCATGCCATTGCAATTAGTCTATAGTCACGTCTGAATTAACAGAAAATTCAACCGTGACTGGAAAAAAAGGAAAAAAGGTTATCTGACACAATGTCTATGGTCTGGTTTTGGATTTCTTTTAGGCTTGTAGTATGAAAGGGGTTCAGGTGATAAAGCTCCCCAACTGCCCCCCACCTCAAAAATAAATCCAGTGCCGGCTGAGAACGGTATTGGGAGCATGAAAAAAAAGATAACTTTTACCCAACTCGAACTAAGGTCGGTGTTTAGATAGTGGGGATTTATTTTTTAATGGGTGTGACAAAATATGATAAATAAATACCAGACAGATACACATTAATTAACACAAATCAAAAAAAGATGTGAACATCCTACCTCTGCCTGTGATCTACCAGTTTGGTTTTCCCATTTTGCATCTAGAAGAAAAAAATATATTTAGATGTTACATTGTCTCTCCCTCATCTACAGCACTGATTATGTTCTCGGGAAATAAAATATGATTGTACGTCCGTGACATGTGTGGTGTAGATCAACATGGACCTAATGACATGTGGTGCGCGGTACGGTGTTTTCCCACCTTTGCATGCTGCACTTAGTACACACCCCAAAGGTATAACTAACATTTTTTAACATAATTTCCTTCAAAACATTTGTATTTTGCCGCTTAATGCAGCTCGACAAAGGTGCACTATTAAAAGTATTCAACATAAAGACAGCAAAAATTACACAAGCCCCGTTATGCCTTTACCCGATGCTAACATTACTAGTGTGCTATGCTAACCGGGACGCGCACCAGATAATCGGGCTGTCTTCCTAAATTGTGTAAGACTTTCTTTTTTGAAAAAAGGATGGACACTTTAGGTACTACATAGTGGAGATGGTATGGGACTTTCGAAAACACCACCTCCATACACCCCCCTCACCATCCTCAACAACACCGTGTCGGCTGTGGATCACTTCAGGGTTTTCTAGGAACCAAACCATCTCTGAGGACCTGAGATGGTCTTCACACTAGACACTTTTCGAAAAGAAGGCCCCAGCGGGTTTCTTCCTGAGGCAACTCAAAAAAGTAAAACCTTCCAAATTGAGCTGCTGGTCATCTTTACGCCCTCATTCATTTGTCCTGTCTTCACCCATCTCGTGGGTTTTGGTTCATCCAAAAAACGGACAGTCCGACTGCAACAACAATCAGGCCCCAGAGAGAATCATCAGGGCGCCCTTTCCCTCCTCCGGACCTATCGGTCTGGGGTCGAAAAGAGCTGCTAAATCCTGAAACCCACCCAAAAACCCTGCACACAAACTTTTTGAGGTTTTACCTTCAGCCGCCGCTACAACGCTGTCACTAAAACCAGCCCCACAGAAAACATTTTTCTTCCCCCAGGCTTTTTCTTTTACCATTCAATAAGACAAAAAACACAAAAGAGTTGCAAATCCCCTTTTTTATTTTTTAATGGTTTTTGTACATTGTAAATATTTATTCGTATGCAAAAACAAAACCAAAGGCAAGTGAAACCGGAAGTCAAATTCCCGTTTGTATGTACAAACTTGACAATAAAGCTGATTCTGATTCTGTTTTACCAAAAGGGCTAACATTAGCACGTGCTATCTAACCGGGACGCGGCCAACAAGAAAATCGAGTACTTCCTAAATTGTGTAAAAACTTTCTTCTTTAAAAAAGGAGGGCCCCTTTTATACTGTTGAACTGTAATCTGTGAAGATTACGGTACTTACCATTCACCTTCTGTTTTTTTTTTTTTTTTCCCCCCCCTGCTTTCTTTCCGTACAGTTGATGTTTTCCTCACGGGGGGCGACGCGGCGAGGCCCGCAGTTCGAGCAGAAGGTTCAGAGCTGGGGGGAATCAGATTCTACCGCTTTTTAAGTCAGCTAACCAATAGGGAAAACGTCTTCAGTTCGTTTTTTTTAGGGGCCCCACCCAGGATGTTCATTTTTCCAGCCCCAAAAAAATTTCGACTTCAACCAAAAACAAAGCGTTTCAAAACCAAAACGGCGAGAGTCGTAACCAAAAAATTTTTGACATGCGCCAAAATAAAAGTTTTTTTTTGGGCAAATAACTTTTTTCTCTTCATGAGAAAAAAATGAGTCATTTTAATCAAAAAATTTTTTTTTTCAAAAAAATTTTTTTTTTTTCTCCCCAAAATTTAAAATATTCCATTAAAAAAATTTTTAAAAAAAATCTGAAAGTTTTGCACAACTTAATATTTTTTTAATTGAGATTGTTTTGTTTGATTGAATAATATTGGAAACAAATTTTAAAACCTCCTGGTTTTTGAGCAGATGATAACTGTGCAATTTAATATAAAACAAATAAAAAAAATCTCCTTCATTCAGTGAAGGAGCAGTGAATGTAACTGCCATGTATGCAGGGAATGATGCCCCGGGAAACCCAAAAATATATCAATAGATAATTTTTAAAAGCCCAAAATGTGATACCATATAAATTACTGCTTTTACTGGATTCCTGCAGTTCTGTGAAATTTTCTTCTTTCATTATTCTTGTGTTGCTGTGTGTTAGGGAGTGGTGGAGGCTCCCATCTAGAATCACAGTTACACTTTAACTAAACCTAAGCTATGTATGTCTGATGAAAATAAACCACAATTAACACGTTTTACACAGAATTAAACCCTGGGGTCCTTGGCTTGGGCAGTAGGAACACGCAACACTCTGCTAAGGAGGACAACCTGACTTCACTGAATGTTTGCAATCGACACCATGGGCACCTCAGCTGTACAGTAACAGTTTAAGAGCAACAGTAACATCCCTGACAGCACGACATACAGTTGCCATTGAAGGATTTTCTGCGTCACCTATATTATACAAAAAGCTGCTGTTGGCATAAAAACGACGTGCAGTCGTTGTGTCATATTATTATTGAGATAGATTGACTGTGGCAAAAAACAGTGACTCTCCAAAATATATTCATTTGAAAATGACAAGACATCTAAATGCAGTCTGATCATCCTCTCCTGACTAGTGATGCTTACCTTTCATATTTGAACCGATACGGTACCAATACTTGGTACCTGGGAATTTAAACCAGTATGGTACCAGTTTTCGGTACTTTTATGTGGTATTAAAGGTTATAAAATAAAATCTCAAATTTTCCATTTAACATTCACTACCGGTCGGATATTAGAACCACTTTCTCTTTCAAAATTTTTTATATTTATGGCAATTTCCATTGTATGTAGATTCTCACTAAAGGCATCAAAACTGTGAATGAACACACATGGATTTATGTATCAAACGAAAAATTGTTAAAGAACTAAAGAAATATGTTTTATATTTTAGATTGCCTAAAGTAGCCGCCCTTTTCTGTGATGACTGAATTATTAACCTTTGACCGTCTCTCAATGAACCTCTGGGAAGTTCTTTCAAGGCTCTTTGGAAAACCATTTCAGGTGACCACCTCATGAAGCTCATGGAGAGAATACCACGAGAGCAAAGCAGTAATCACAGCAAAGGGAGGCTATTTGGATGAATTTAAAATAGAAAAATTATAGCTTCTATAGAAACTGTAAATCTAAAATAAAGCTGTAATCTAAAATATACGTTTTTTGTTTACTACATAACTCTACATGTGTTCCTTCAAAGTTTTGTTGCCTTTGGTGAGAATCTACAATGTCAATAGTCATGAAAATAAAGACCCATTAAGTGAGAAAGTGCATCTAAATTTTTGACCGGTAGTGTATGTATTATTCTATATATAAACTTGTATGAATATATCAAAACAACATCCAGCTGTTTGTTTTGTAACATCTCAGATGTTTCACACATTTCTTCAATATGAAAACCCTTAACTCTTTATGCCGGCGCTTCCATTTGCATATCTATTTTTAAACGCCTGTAGAATTGCGACCAAATAAGCTAAATACTTTTTTTTGCAAATTAAACATAAAGAGTTCAACATAAATATTCTACTCACGTGTCCCAGAGCACGGTTTTTATTTTCCAGAAACTTTTTGTAAAAAAAAAATCGCAAAAAACAAACATTAAAATCCTGACCGCCGTGTACTTCCTACATCGGAATATGCGTGATGACATTGGTGGATGAACTATCACATGGTTTTCTTTCACACCAATGCCCACACCAACCAGAAGTGATGTCATTTCCTGGGTGTTTTTTTTCCCAGGAGTGGTCTTCTTTTCCCCAGAAGTTGTAGTTTTGTGGTAAACTTCGCTCGCACTTTCGCTTTCATTTTCGTTGTTTTTTGCACTTTTTATTGTTTGAAGATGGTCTTATGAACATATATGTGTGCTCATAGATATCTGGCAAACTTAGAGATTTAATTACACTTCTGTAAATACTTTATTTTAATGTACATATTATCTTTTCTCAAATTGTTCACAATGTACATTTTATATTAGTTTTGGTCTCTGTTCATAAAAATTAGTGTATTTCAAAAATGAAGTTATACGGTAAAGGACAAAGAGACGAGGAAATGTAAAAAGAACAAAGCCGTGTGTAAGGAAAAGGAAAAAGAAAATATATACATTTCTTGAAAACGCATGTGTAAGGAAAAAGAAAAAGAAAATATATATATTTCAGATTTTATTGTTAATTCTGTCAGGATTGGTCCTCCATATTTTCCCACCTGCAATCAAACACACTGTCAGTTTACTCAATTTGTCTTGCAGCCCATTCACATTTCATACTGGCAGATGTGAGAAGAGATCTTCTGTATCAGCTGGAGGTCATCCTGTGTTCTACAAATGAACTATTAACTACATTTACATAAACATTTGTAAACTGTAAAGAAATTAAAAGGTGGCACATAAAATTTGAGTTGAGTTCTATTCATTTTGGTTTACTTGTGTTACAGTGTCTAACCCTCCCTTTCCTCAAGGGAATTCATTATCTCCCGGATTAGAGTACAGGATGCCGTCCTAACAGAGACACAACAACAATCAATTAGAAATAATGTTTACACTGACACTAGACCTTACATTGTAAAGCTATTATGTTATCTGACCTCTAAGCCTGAAAGCCTTGACAACAGCCATTAAATCCATACACTATGTCATTCCTAAATAACTATATAAATACAAAATATTTAAATTGAAATGTATTAAATCAATCCATGTATTTTCAATCTGTTGTAGTTATTAGCAATTCTGTTTTATTTTCAGATAAAGCAGGATGACCACTGCTCCTCCCAGCTTCATTTTTGCTAATGTACTAGAAGTATCAATGATTACAAACTGATTAAAGAGATATTAGCACAGTTAAATCTATGCAGTGTGTCAGTTTATTAAGTTCTCAGTCTAACAGACCTTCATCCAAGAATACATAACTCAACATTGGATAGGCAGGCAGAAATAACCAATCACATTCCAGTCCCGTAAAGCACTAAAACACATCTGTGCACACCCATAGACTGCAAGTTTATTTGCAAACCCTGATGACAGAGGCTCCCCTTAATGGGAATTGTGGTTTTGAGCACTGAATCGTGTACTGTGATGCGTGCCAATAGAAGCGTCATTTGCCTCTTATACAAAGTAAATGGGGATTTGAGAGGGATCAGACTGGAGCCAACCCTTCAACTGCGTCTCGTGTCAGATTAGCCAACCTTAACACAATGTATGTGTAAAATTGATCCCGTCTACATTTTTATTTGGGGTTACAGGTATAATATAATTTTTCTTATCAAAGTGGGAGAGAAATTAACTCACAATAAGAGAAAATCCGGACCTTGTCTTTATAAGTTTTTATTCAAAGGCATTTCTGCGTTTTGAAGACCCTGTCATAAACTTTAGTAGGAAAACAGAGGCCCGGGAAAAACTTTTTTACAGACAGTATTTATGGCAGAAGAAAAAGACAATCATGAATAAGGGGACCTCATCTGCCCCCCCCCTTGGGGAGTTTTTGACCATCATTTTTCAGCAAATGGCTAGAGAGGCCATCTACTCTAAATACCAGAACACTAATTTAAAAAACCACTGAGGTCAGAGGAGAGAGGTTTAAAAAATTTTCACAGCACTTTCCCAAATACTTTGTAGCCCCCAAAAATAGAAGAATTTCCATAAAAATCCTTTTTTCTGATTACAAGATAATCAAAACCCAAAAAGGGAAAAATTATTCAGAAAACCATCACCCAAGATTATAATCAAAGTAAAACCCAAAAAAAAAAAGACAACCCCTTTTAAAATAAACATCAAAAATCAAAAAAAAAATAAAATTACCCCAATTTTTTTTCCCAAAAGGAGGGGCCCCAAAACCCCCGTAAAGGGAAACCAGGCCCCAAAATTCCCTGAGGAACCCCTTTTTTTCATTCTGTCAAGCCGTCAGAAACTCCCCAATTTATCTCTCCCAAGGAAAAGTAACAAAAACCCCGGGTTTAATTTACCTCCCTACCCATAAAATTTTCCCTTCTTTTGGGGGTAAGGCTGAAAAGATTAAATTTAAACAAAGACCCCTTGGAAATGGTTTTAAGGTCAGGTTCTTTAGGAAAAGGGACTCAAATTTTGTCTGTTATTTAACGCACATAAAACAGATAAAATTATTTTTTGAAACCCCCTCTTTTTTTTCCCAAAAGGGAAACAAGGTGTGTTTTCCTCCCAATAAAAATATCTAGATTTTTTAATTCCTATTACCCCCAAAAATCTAGGGAAAAAGCCTTAAAGCAGCACATATTAAAAAACCCTCACTAGAAAATCTAAAAACATTTCTCCCTTTGGGGCCTTAAAAGGAATTTCCCCCCCTTCCCCCAAAGGGAAAAAAAACCTCCCCCCGGGTTGGTTTGTTCCCAAATCTAAAAAAAAAAACTTTTTTTAGAAATAAAAGCAGTTTTAAAATGGGAAAAACAGGTAAAAAAAATGGTTTACTTTAATGGGCATGGGGAAAATTCAAAAAACCCAAAAAAAAAATGTCTTTCCTATCTTCCTCACAGGGGTGCATAAAGTAAATGAAACCCTCTTCGAATCAGTGATGAGTTTTTTTGGGGTTTAATTTACCCCAGAATCCCCAAATTGCCCTTGCTGTCCCTTTTTCCCCAAAAAAAAACCCCGGGAGTAAAAAAAAACTTGCAATACCAATATCAGCTCAAAAACAGATCTCTTTCCAATAGCTGCTCTTTGCCCTTAAAGTGGAATGTCCTTTCTTTTGTACTGAAAAAAAAAAAATTTTTTTTCCCAAAGAAAACAATCATAAACAAAACTTAAAAAATCCTGCTGCCTCCCCCAGATGGCGTCTCACTTAAAAGTTTCCCCTTTTTACCAAGCGGGTTACGGGTGGGCGGTCTGGGAAACTCCTCTAGGTAGGGGTTCAGAACCGGGGTTTCTGTTTCGGGGGGGTTTTTCCCAGGAAAACCCCTTCCAGGGGTAGCTAGCCCCAGGTGTCACCTTCTGCTCCCTTTGGGCCCAAGGGTGTGGGATCTGATATGGCCTTTTCCCAAGCTTTTGGACAAAAAACTGTTTTCCCTGGAATCAAGGAGTGGAGTTTGGAAGTGGCCTGTTTTCAGAAATGCAGTTTTCGCAATTGTGGAATTAAAAAAGCAAGGGGACTTTTTTGGGACAGAAAAAACAACATCCTCTTTTCACAAAAAAGATGGGGAAAAGGGGTAAAAAATCTTTGCTTATCCCCACCCCCAACTGGGGAAAACCCTGTAAAACAGAAAAACTTAAAAAGTCTCGATCTTTAAAGGGAAAACAAAAGCAAAAGGGCCTTCAAAAACCCTTGGAAATTTTTTAATTTCAAAGTCCCTTTCCAAAACCCCTAGGTGTTTAATTCCCAGGGAAACTTCATCAAAAACATCCAGAAAAATAAAAAATTAATTAATCTTCCCCACTCCCCCAAAGTATACTAGCGGGACCATCAGCTAAATTCTGAATATTTTAAAAATGTGACAAGTTTTTTTGGGGAAAAGGCCCCTTTTACGGCCCAATTTTTTCCATATTTTTCAAAAATACCCAAAAAAAATTTAAAAAAGGGCCCCCAATCTTTGGGGTTTTGTTTTTCACAAAAGAATCCCCACCAATTTTTCCGACATTTTTTCAGAATGTGCCTTTGGGGAGCTTGCCCCAAATTTTAAAAAAAGGAAAACCGTCTTTTTGGGTTTTTGTCCATTTAAGTCCCCCAACCCTGGGGGGTTTAAAATAAACCCCCCTCCCCTTTTTCCCCCTTTGAGTGTTTAAAATTTTTGTAACCCATTCTAAACCATTCCTCCTCTTCCGCCAGGGTCCAAACCCGGGCCGACATCCAGCCGAAAAAGGTTAAAAATTTCCCAAAACCCCCGGGAAAATTCACAACAAAAACAAACCAAAAAGAAATAAATTTTGAAAAAATAAAACCCAAAAAATTTTTCCCATCCCCAAAAAAAAAACCCCCCCCCCCCCAACTAAAAAAAATTTTCCCCCAGATTTTTCCCTTTAACTTAATTAGTTTCCCTTTAAAACCAACCCAAAACGCAAACCCTTCTTTTTGGGTTGTGGGCCAAATTTCATCAAGGCCCTCACTTAGAAAAAATTAAGTCCCCATATAAAATCCCCTGATTTTTTTTCCCCTTGGGTTTAAGGGAGGATGGATTAATAATGGACACCAAATGAAAATTTTTCGAGGGAAAAAAACCCCCCTTTTTACAAATTAACCCCTTGAATAAAAAATTTTTTCCCCCAACCAAAAAATTTTGAAGTATAAACTCGGGAATTCTTTTTTACCCCAAAACAAAAGTTCCCAAAATTGCAGCATTATTTTAAACTGTCGGGCTACCCTTAAAATGGAACCAGGGAAAAAAACCTTCAACCTAATAAATCCCCACTAAACCTTTTTTGCAAAACAAATTCTTAAAATTTAAATTTTAAAAACAATTTCCTTTAAACCCTTTTTTGGGTTAAAACCCCATAAATCAAAAATGTAATGCTACACCTTAATTATTATAAAAAAAACAGGGTTGGGGGCAACAATCACTACAAAAATTTTGGGATTCTATTTCTCTTAGAAAAAGGTGTTAAAAACTCGGGAAAGGGGGGTTTCTGAGCGCCCCACCATAAAAAGCAAAAGGGTTTAACAAAATTTGATCCTGGTAAGGCGGGGTCAGGCAGAACTACCCTCTTTTTGGCAGCCTAAGGCAGGACCCACGGGGTTTTTTCCCCTTTTTCCAAAACCCTTTCTTAATTTTCCTTTGGAAATGAAAAAAACTGTTAACACCCCTCCCTCAAAAAAAGAGCTTCTTAAACTTCCAAAAAACCAAAAGGTTTTAATCAATTTTGGGTTTTTGGGAAAAATTATTCTAAAAAAATGCATTATTATGTCATGCAACCCCTTTAAAAAAACTTTTATTTCCAACAAAAACAAAGACAAAAAAACAAAAAGACAGACAAAGGGCCTTTTTGGGAAGTTTCCAAAAAATTCAAAGAAAATTTTTTAAAAATCTCTTTCAAAATTGTTTTCCCTTCAGCCATATCCCCTGAATGCGTAATTGATAAATTTTATTATTGACAATTTTCAGGATCCTTTTTTAAAAAATGGTGCACATAGCCCAAAAGGGATCTCAAACAAATTTTAGAACCCACGAAACAGTTTTCCCTCTAACTAAAAACCCCCAAATTTTACTGATGCTAAAACCCCTTTCCCCAAAATTCTTTAACTGTCCTCTGTAATAAAAAATAACTAAAATTTCCTGAGAGTTATTAAAATAATTCTCTTTTTTTTTCCCCCCAAATTTTAACCCCAGCTGTATTCAAAAATTTTCCTCCTTGCTTCAGGTTAAATTTGCAAAGAAGTTTTTAAGTCTGCATTGACATTTTTTATGGCATCCCCAAAACAAAAAAAAAAAACTGCAGTTTTTAAAACTTAATCAAAAATTTAAAAATAAAAAGTTTTCCCCAAAACGGGGACTTTTGCCCAAACAAAAAACTTTTTCCAAAAGGAAAAAACCAAAACATCATTTTCTTTAATTTAAAGCTTTTTAAAATTTTAGGGTTGGGGGAAAAATTAAAACTAAAAACCCCTTTTTAAAATTTATCTAAATTTGCTAAAAAAATGTTTAAATTTTTTTTCCCTTAAAAAATCTAAAAATTTCCTTGTTTACCTTGTACTCCTATGTATTTTTTTAATTTTTTAAAACCCCAAAAAAATCAAAAAAAGGGACGGGTTTATTTTTGGGGCCGACCATCCTCTTAAGTGTTGTGAGAGTTTATTTCTTTTTTTTCCCTTTAAAATAAAGATTTTACTTCTCTTTATTCATTATAAAAAAATCCTTCCTTGGCTCCAAAAAAACCTTTTAGCCCCCAATCTGGGTTCCCCCCAGGTAGAAATTTTGCGTTTTTTTATTCATTTAAAACTCCCAAAATGCCCCGGGAAAAAATCATTGGCTTAGATTTTGTTTTAATAGGAAAAAATTTTACCTTTTAAATTGTATTAAATGTTATGGAAACCCCCCAAATTTTTGTCTCCCCGGTCTTCAAAGAGTCCAGGAACCACGGGGGTTTAATATTTCTGCCTTTAAAAAATTTAGGGTAGCTTTCTGCAGAGATTGAAAGGTTTGGCTTTAATTTTCCCCGACCTGTTAGTTTTTTATTTCTACTTTGGGGGCAATAAAACAGATAAAAAAAATTTCTAGTTCACAGCTCCAATTTACCCCCAGATCAATTTGCTCCAACCCAGTTCATAAGGAAAACTTTTAGACAAAAAATTATGCTAAAAAAAAAAAAAAAAAATTCCCAAGGGCCCAAAAAAAAAAAAAAAAACACAGATCTTCTTAAAAAAAAAGGAAAAAACATGTTAAAAATTTGTTTTCTTTGGGGGAAAAATTCCCCAGTCCCTGAAAGGGCCCCTTTTCCAAAAGCAAGTCCCTTTTTGGGAAAAACAGATTAGTTTAAATTTTTTTTTTGGGGGCCAAATGTCCAATTTTGTTAAACCCTTTGAAAATAACCCCCAAATTTTTTCCCCTTCTCATTTTAAAGGGTTTTTTTTTGCCAAGAAAAAAGGGGTTTTTCCCAAACCAATTACTCTTAAAAGTTTTTAAAAAGGGTTTGGGTTTTATATCTTAAAAAAAACAAACAAAAGGGTTTGAATTTTTTATGCAACCAGAAATGATTAGGTTTCCCCTTTTCCCTTTCCCCAAGGAAAAAAAAAGAAAAAACAAAACCAAGCCTTTTATAGTTTTTTTCAGGACCTGATAATTTAAGGGAAAAGTTTTAAAAAAAACAAACCCTGCAAAGAATCGAAGAGGGAAAAAAAAAAACAATATCACCCCCTTCCCCGCACGGGGTGTTTAAAAACAATGAATTTGTACCCCTTTCCCTAAGCATGTTTGAACTTGCGCAAAAAAACTGCACCCAAATGTAAGTATGTGTCAGGACTGTTTGGACCACTGCAGTAGAACTAAAACCTGTTTTAAAAGAAATTTTCTTTCCCCCTTGATTTATGGGATACAAAAATCTGCAACAGGAAAAAAAAAATGAAGGAGGAAACCATCAGTGGGGGTTTTAATTTCCCTGGGGTTTTAAAAAAGGGTCCGGGGGGATCTGTCCCCCCGAAAAAAAACATAGAAAAACATGAAATTTCGCTGGGGTTTTGAAAAAAGTAACCTTTCTCTGCCCTTTTTTTAAAAATTTTAAATTTTTTAAAAACTAAATAATTCACCCGGGGTATTTCCCCGATGAAAATAAATTGCTTCTCTAAAAAAAAAAAAAACTGGAAAATATCAAATGGCCTAATTTTCACCCCTTTTTAAGATCTTTTCTAACCCTTTAAAAATTTTTTTTTAAACCCCCTTTTATCTGTCAAAAGTTTAAGCAAGGGGTCACATGACAAACGGTTTAAAAAACGTTCTTCTTTTCGAAAATAGGAAAAATTTATGCAAATGTGTTTTGGGGTTTACATTAACCCCCCCAGTTTTTTAACGTTTTGTCGAAACGCCCCCGATATCATGGCACCCCCTTTATCTATCAGTTCCCCCCCCCCAAAACCCCAAAACCCTTTCCAGGGGTGTTGGTGGGACATTCACTCCTTCCCTTTTCCACTTTTAAAATTTTTCCAAGGAAAAAACTTTGCTCCGGCCTGTTTTTTCTTCTTCTGCCCGCATAAGTTTTGCTTTCCCAATTTTTAAAAACCAGGTAAACGCCTTCTGGCCTGGCCCCAAAAAGCCGGGTCGTTTTCCTCTCAGGGGGGTTTGGGGCCAGGGCTTCCTTTTGAGTTTCTTTCTGGGTGGAAACTCCCAAAACTGTTTATTTGCAAAAGCAGGCAAAAGACCCTTCCTCTTTCAGGCCATGCCGAAGGGAAGGGGTCCTCTGGTGGAGTAGCCTGGGGAAGGGCAGGGTTTCTAAAGTTCCAAATCAAAAAAAGCAGTGTTGCCCCTCCAAAACCCATATATGTGTATAAAGTGTGTGTGGTGGAAAGACAAAAAGGGCAAAAATTTTTGTTTAGGGTTTAGGGTTTTTTCAAAACCCGGGGAAATTTATTTAGTCAGTCCCGTCAGGGGTTTTCCTGTAAAATTTCCTTTTCCCCGGCATGCCAAAAAAAACTCCTTTCTAAAAAAAAACTTTTTTTTTCCCCTCTCTAATGTCCCTTTTTAATTTTAAACCCCTTTTCAAAATTTAATCGCAAAAATTTTAAAACAAACGAAAATTTTGCAGTAAATTTTTTAACTTTTAAACCCCTTTTTTTTTTTTTTATGCACTGCTTTTTAATTTTTTTCTTAATTTTTTATTTTTTTTTCCTCATCTCCGGGGGATCAAACCCGTTTTTCCTTTTTAAAATATTTAAACTATTTTTTTTTTTAAATATTTAACTTATTTACCTCCAAAAATTACCCTGTGGAAAAAAAACAAAAATTTTTCCCAAATTTTAAAAAAAACATTTTACAAATCATCCCCACCTTTTTTTTTCTTTATTTTTTAAATGCAGAGTTTGGGGGAAGAAAACCCCTCCGATGCCTTTGGTTTCCCGGGAAACCCACTGGCTTTTCCCTTTAAAGGTGTAGAAAAATTAAATAAAAAAACCCCCCGCCAAAAAACCCCTTGTTTTTTCTTTGTCTTAATTTTTACCAAAAAAAACCCCCCCTGTATAACCTTTTTTAAAGGGGGGAAAACCTGGCCCTCAAAACCCCTTTTCCTTTCCCTTTTCCCCAAAAATTCCCCAAACCCAATTCCCTAAATTTGGAGATGATGGTTAAGTGGCAATAAAAAAAAAAATTTTTTACATTATTCATACAAACAAAAATTTTTAAACCCCGAAAAACCTTTGGAAAAACAAAAAAAAATTCGGGGGCCGAAACAGGGGCCCAAAAAAAAAGGGGGAGGGGCCTAAGGGGACAGGCCCGGGGGCCCCCTCCGTGAAAAAGGAGGGACTTTAAGACAAGGGGCTTTAAAGGGTGGGGAAGAGTCTTGGGGTTTCCCCCCTCTTTTCCCCTTTTGGCATTCGGGGGTTTCCCTTTTTACGACGCCAAAAATTTTAAAAAGAATTTTTTCCCTTTTCAAAAGGGGGGAGAGAAATTAACTCACAAAAAAAGAAAAACCGGGACTTTTTCCCTTTTTAAAATTTTTTCCCAAAAGGGATTTTTTTGGTTTGAAGACCCTGTCACCCAATGTGTCAGGAAACAGAGGCCCCCGAAAACAAATTTACAGACAGTATTTTTTAAAAAAAATGGGGGTTTTTTTCCCCAGCCCTTTAAAAAGGTTTAAATTTTGGCCCCCAAACCCTCCCAAGGGGCAAAAATTTAAAAAAAAATCAGAAATTGAAGGGCCCTTTATCTGCCCCCCCCCCCCCCCCCCCCCCCCCTTTGGGGTGTTGGCCCATCAATTCCCTTTAAAAAAGGCTAGAGAGGGCCAAACTACTCTAAAAAACCCAAAAAAAACTAATAAAAAACCCCTGAGGTTTGGGGAAGAGGGGTTGATGAAAGTTCACAGCACTTTTCGGAAAATTTTTTACCCCTAAAAAGAAGGGAAATTTTCCCTTTAAAAAAGGAAAAAAAATGAGGAAAAAATTTCAGGTACAAATTTTTGAAACCCGGGTGCCACTTGATAAATTTTAACTGGTCTTTGGGACCCCCGTGGAACACCAATTGCATCAAAAATAAGTTAATGAACCCGTCCATAAATCAAAAGGGCCTGGTTTTTCCTCATTTTTCCCCCATTTTTGGGGATTTCTCCCCCCCCCAAACAATGGACTACCAGCCTAACCCTTTACAAACTTCCTACTGCCAAGGAAAAAATTTTTGGCCCAACCCAAATATTTCCACCACCCAAAAGTAAATTTTAAAACCCTTTTCGGGGGCCCCGGTCCTACCGTGGCCAGCTGGGGAAGTTTTGGGGGCCCCATTGATGGAGAGGAGGGGTCCCCACAGAAATTTTTTAATGTTGGTTTTGTTAAAAAACCCGTGGGAAAATTGGGAAAAGGGGGGTAATCATTTTCACTTCCCCTGAGGAGAAAAAGGGGGGGGGGGGGGCCTTTCCATTTAGCTATTGCGCATTCCCCTGGAGGGTCCTAGTAACCCCAGGGGCCCCCTTGTTCCCTCAGGTTTCCCCCTGGGGAAAATTTTGCTGCTAGGGGTCTGCAACTCATTTTTAAAGGGGGGTATTTTTAAAAAAATTTTTGCAGATTCCAAACCCTTTTTTTTCCCTTTTTCCCCCTGTGCTGGTCCCAGGGGAAAAACTCTCCCAGTCTGAGTTGTTTTGGGGGGGTAACCTGTGGACTAATTAACAGACATCCTGACAGACATCCCAAAACAACTGGCCAAAGCATTTCCCCCCAATTTAATTTAGTTTCTGTGCACCCGACTGTAGACAATTTTTTTTTTTCAAAATTTGGTTTTCTTTCAACCTTTTCTTGTGACTGAGAATGATATACTGGGACCGTAAGCATGTTTTTTGTCCCCCAATATTTGTTCCCACCTGTTTAGATACCTTGGTCCTGAAAGGGGTTTTTTATTTCAGATCTTATCTTTTTCCCAGGAGCCATGTCTGGAAAAGTTTTTGGATTAATTTTAAAAAAAATTACCCCAGAGTATCCTCTTTCCAGCCTTGGGTGGGGAAATTTTTAAAATTTACCTTGGGATAAAAGAACCCCGGTAAGTTTTTGGATTAAATTATCCACAGATGGAACAGTTCACCATATCTTTTCAATATGGGTGCCACCATTGTTCCAGATTGAGCACCTGCGAAATTCCTATCATGCGATGTTCCATGTGCCTCTTCCCAAAAAGGTGTTCTCTCATGTTTGGTAGCATCACAACTTTACCACCAGGGCCTCTCCAAAAGGGGGCTTCTTCTTTTTCTCCTTTTTTTCTTCCCCCACAGTAAGTTCCTCGGGGGGAGAACCCCTTTTTGATGTTGTTTGATTTTTTCCAAGTTTAGATGTTCAAAGGTCTCAGCTTCAACACTTACTACATTGAAGTTCCGTGGATAACCTGCTACCTCTTTAGGCAACAACAAGGCTTGAGCCACAAATCTCATTTCATTTTCATGTTTGATTGGCTTCTGTGCTGCAGTTGTTACAGAAACCTCTAAATCAAAAGGCAGACAGTAATCCTGCAGCTGTTTAAACTTAATGAACGATTCCTCGCGTCTGTGTTCCAATTCAGTGATGCATTAAGATTTTTCATACCCTGCTCCTTTACCAAAAGACCCAGTGGTGCTGTCGAACCAGTGTTATTAGGGACATAGTTTCTGCTATAGGCAGTAAAACCCAAAAATGACAACAAATCTTTCACCACACGTGGTTTATGATGATGTAAAATGGCAGATTTTTGTGCAGAAGAAATATGGGTTTCTGTTGATGAAATGACTGTTCCTAAAAATTAACCTGGATTCTTCAATCTGGTTTTCATTTTTACTCACTTCGAAACCTTTTTTCTGCAAGATGTAAAAGAATAGATTTGGTAGCTTCAATACACACGGTTGCTGTTCGGGCTGTAATCAGAAAACCGACTCCGCTGGCAACATGCAGTCCTGGAGCTGCTGTTTGAGAACCTGATTTGAGAACCTGACCCGGGGATAAGGCAAAATCTTGAGGCAACCTCGTGTCTCTCAGTTGCTGATTCTTATAAGTGAACGAGAAGACATCCCTGTAGGGTTCAGCTAGTCAGCTGTCAGAGCTATTTATTTATCTTAAATCGTGAGCCATTCTGCATTTACCTATAACTTTCCTTTTTACAGGCAGAATGGGGGTGTTCCAGGCAGACTGGCAGGGTTCTAACACGCCTGCTTTTAACAGCCCCTCTATGGTGTCAGCAATTCCCGCCTCTGCAGCAGGGTAGTGTGGGTACTGGTTTCGCCAGATGGGGAAGACATCCTGCCACTTAAATTCGACAGGGGCAATGCCAACACATCCAACATCAGTGGGTCCTTGAGCCCATAGATGTGGTGGACAACTGGATAAAACAGCCTCAGTCAGAGGGTGATCAGTTAATTCTCTGCCACGTTATGTAGATAGCTGATGATGTTCTAGCACAGCAGAGTCAGAGGCAGTAACTGCAACACAGTAAGTTTAGTGGAGGCAGAGAAAGAAAGGGCTGGGACAGCAGTACGTTGCCAATCAGTGGTTGCAAGGGAACGTTTTACAACTCCTCCCAATTCTTTAGCCTGATGACTTGGGTGCAAGGTTAGAGATATGTGAGATACAGCTTCAGACATTTCATAAATGCTTTTAGAGGAAATGGTCCATATTTTCCTTCTAAATATTCCTCAAACTGTTCCTGATACCAATCTGTTTGATTTCTCATGTCTTTCATAAAACAAAGTTACATGTGGAAGAGCAGGTATTGGGCCGCAAGGAGCCAGGGCCCGAATCCAGGGTTTCCAGATGAGGAAACTGGACCTCACCCCAGCACCAGAAGGGGCTTCAGGCTCAATGAAGCCCTGATAAATGTCCACATAAGACTCCTCCTCTTCAGGCCACAGTACATACTGATGTGATCCGGGGCCATCCGCTGCATGCTTCCATAGTGTGAAGAGGTGTAAACACAGCCAAAGTCTAACATTTTATTAGGTGAGGGAGAAATATTCAACGTGGATAAAGTGGCTTCAGTATTAACAAGAAATAGCAATTTGTCCCTCTAATTCCACTGGAACAATGGGTTCTGCCTTTCTCCCATTGTCTGGAACTGTGGTATGAGTGCTGGATTGTACTGTGACAGGAGCTCTGTTCTTCTGGGCGTGCGCCATATTGCTTGGGGGCGCTTGGGCCCAATGATCCGTCTGCCCACATACTAGGCAGGAGGAGGAACCAGCACCTCCCCGTCCACCCCTTCGTCCGGCCCTTTTTCCAAACGGCCCACCCCTGGCCCGGCCACAACGACTATATAGGTGTGACTCCCACTGGATAGGTGGAGCCAGTTGATATACATTGGTTTTACCTCCCCCCGAACTGCTGAAGTGGGCGGAGATGTAACAGGAGCCATTATCCAATTTGCTCCTCTCTCAGCCGCTGCAGTGATCATTTTCTTATCAGGCTTTTTACTATTCCTCTGCCATGTTACTGTTTAAGTTGTTTGTCTAATGCATCAGCCTGTTTCTTTTCGTCTGCAATCTGTTCTTTTTCCTCCTCCAAATATTCCTGCAAGTGATGCAACAAATGTCTCTCCCACCTAGCGTGACCACCCCTTTCTAAATCTGGGTTTCCTCGCATTATTTTTCTTCAGGTATTCCATCCATCACAGTTTGTCTAAAGTAGTGAACTCCATTATTAGAAGGATGAGTGCCTGTCTATCTAGTCCATGTTTCCACTGCTCATCCAGGAACAACTTAGGGTGTGTTCGCCCATCACAGGAAAATGTAGGCACGGTGTCTGATTTTTTAGATGGGAACATGCCATGCAGCGCGTCTCCCATTCCGCCAGCCACAGCAAAATAAGGTGTTGCGTCGCATTGATGAGAGGTGCGGGCCGCATTCTCAATAACTTGGAGATTAATATGTGTAGTGCTGCGACCCAAAAGTTGTTTGAAATCTCCAAATGCTAAAGTTACATCATCTGATAATCTGTCAAGTTCATGTAGCCATGGCCTCAGTAAATGGATTATTAGGGTTGATGTACGGTGGAGGCATTTAGTTCCGTGCCACGCAAGCAGCTGCGTTTAACGCTTCTGATTTCTCTCTTTTCCCACATTTCATGCATACTTCACTTTAACAGCCTTTTCCTGACATTCTTTCGCTTTATTAATTTCATGTGAATCTGTATGAGTATCTGTATCCAAATACGTTGCAGTTTATCTATTTTGTCTTCATTCAACATCCTCAAACTCACCATGCATATTAATATTTGATAACTACAGCACAAAACCAACCAGTTTTCGAATCACAATACTCGTTTCCGCAAAATTGCACACAGCTTGTGCGATGATGTCACCTCTCACTCGCAGCCAAACACAAACACATACACACACCGTGCACAGCAAGGAAAGAGAAAGAAAAGAAAAAGCAGAGCAGACAGTTGAAACCGTATGGTTGCCAGCAACAAAGAGAAAGGTTCTCAGTTCTCAGCCAGCTTTGGAGACAGAGTTCTTTTTATCTTAAAGGGTCTTCTAAACCGCCTCTGCGCGGCCCATTAAATACACCTCAGGTTCATCACATCATACAGCGGGGAAACCGCCAATTAAAAACCACTTACCTTTGTCCCCGCCTGTGATGTGATCCCCTTCGGTTGTGCTCACGACATCCGGGTCACGGCACCAAATTGTTGAGGTAAAATAATTCTATCTCTGATATGCTTGCGGCCTCAACCTCACCCCAGTCCGGATGTCGTAAGAAAGAACAGATGAAGAGCAGGAAATTAAGATTAACAGAAGTTTAATTCGTTAAATAATAAGTCCAATGATTTCCAATACAAAAAGAATACAAAAAGAATGATACAAAGAAAGAAAAATTACCAAAGGCCTTTGGGAGAGACTCTGTCAGCAAAGCGAGGCCGTATTCACCGAGTGGTTTGTCTCCCAATCAGTATTAAAGCTTTTTATACCCTTAACGATCTTCAAAGCCGACTGCTGAAACCTCCTTTTAAAGAATTAGTTACAAAGCCACAGATCCCCAATGGAGTTTTCTACATTCCTGTGTCCCCACTATAAATCAGTTAACCCCTATCGGAGTACTTTATTGCCCATATCATACCGAACAGCCCGCATTTACTGCTCACAGCTGCTGGGAACATCCTGACCTGGGATTAACCCTGTCTCCAACCCGAAGTCTGCTGTGACCTCTGTCTCCCTCTCAGGCTCACAATACATGTTATATCTGAGTTTGCTCACACATGCTAACTTAATACATAGTATGAAACTAAATGATTTTAATTCTCAACAGTTCCTTCAAAGTTTTGTTGCCTTTGGTGAGAATCTACAATAGTCATAAAAATAAAGAGACCCATTAATTGATAAAGTGCATCTAAAACTTTTGACCGGTAGTGTATTATTCTATATATAAACTTTAATGAATATATCAAAACAACATCCAGCTGTTTGTATTGTAACATCTCATGTTTGTAACATGTTTCAAACATTTCTTCAAAATGAAAACCCTTAACTACGCAGTTTTTGTTTTCTTAATAAGGCACAAATTTAATGCACAAATTGCAACCGTTAGCAGACGTGTTAACGGTGCTGAATGCAGGAGTTGTAGCCATATATCTGAGGCTGACGAAAATTGTTCACTCTTCAGCCTTGACGAAAATCTGGTGCTTAACTAGGTGCCTCCTCAGATTAGAAGTATTCCCGCCACTGGCCTTGCACTTCACATCAAAAATTTGACAGCGACCGTAATCTGTTTGAGCATTCAAATCTTAGCCATTTTCCTCTCTGGTGTGGATTTTCACGTGTCTGTTTAAACTTGATTTATGGCTAAATCTTTGTCCACATAGATCACAACAGAAAAGTTTCTGTCCAGTGTGGATTCTCATGTGTGTGTTTAAATTTCCTTTTTCGTTAAATTTTTGTCCACATAGATCACAACAGAAAGGTTTCTGTCCAGTGTGGATTCTCATGTGTGTGTTTAAACTTCCTTTTTGGTTAAATCTTTGTCCACATAGATCACAACAGAAAGGTTTCTGTCCAGTGTGGATTCTCATGTGTGTGTTTAAATGTCCTTTTTTTGGAAATCTTTGTCCACATAGATCACAACAGAAAGGTTTCTGTCCAGTGTGGATTCTCGTGTGTGTGTTTAAATGTCCTTGTTGGCTAAATCTTTGTCCACATAGATCACAACAGAAAGGTCTCTCTCCAGTGTGGATTCTCTTATGTATGTTTAAAGTGCATTTTCCAATAAAGGTTTTACCACAGTCTTCACAACTAAACTTCACTCCTGTCTGGACTTTCCTTGGCAATTCCACATTTTTCTTCTCTGTGAAACATTTCTTCCCATCCAGCGAGCTTAAATATCCTATTTCTGAATTTATCATGTCTTTCTGAAGAAAGCCACGGTGAACAAATTGCTCAGAAAACTCATGGGAGCTAAAAGGTTTGTTAATGTTTCCATCTGACTCAGGAGCTCTGCTGTCCTTCCAGTCATTGTCCATGTCCTTAGATTTCAGTCCAGAGTCTGACAAGTGTTTGAGCTCAGAGACGGGGTGCTTTTATAATTTTATAATACCTTTCCCATGAGCACCAAAATGATCTAAGCCTCTGCCTTCATAATACAGGGAAAACTCGTTTTAGTTGTAATGACCCCCCTTAAATTACCGCAGGCACCATCGCTTCTCCACATATCCTTTTCTCTTGCTCTTGTCGGAGGACGCAGGCTTGTTCTTCTCCCTCCCTCCTCACTGGTCCCTGCTACATCTTTTTGTCTGTGTTCTTTTCAGAGCCTCTCTTTGCTTATCTTCCAAACTTGTAAATTATGGATTTAGTCAACTGGTGTCTCAGCCCAAATGATCAAATTTTTTCGATGGGAAGACAGGGACATTCTTCTCCGATCCTTGGCAGCAGTGGAAGACTGTGTGCCTGACAACGATGTTAGTCGAGGACGTGGAAGATGTGTAGATAATTGGATATTTGATAATAGGATTTCTGCTTTTTGGAGTTGGTGGTTACCTGGCTTATCGAGTGATTCGGAAAACTTGGGCAGCTGTTCAAAGCAGTGCAAAGCTGGCTACGATGTTGGATAGGATCTGTAAAGCCATCTACACTTCGAGTGAAATGTTAAGAGAGCAGAATCGCAAACTGGATGCGATTCTGCTCACTAAACGGGTCTGTCGGAGTCTGCTGCTGCCGCTGGACGGGATTCTTGAACAGAATCGCAGCTTGGCAGCGGTTATTGGACTCAGAGGTGAAAGGATATAATCTTGGAGAAAGTTGTACACTTGAGATCTGCGGAAAGTACCAGAAATTTGGCTATTTGGAATTGCAATTGAGACATACCAGTAAGATTCTGAAGGTGGATGGAAATTTATAAATGCCTGAACCAAAACATTTATTGTTTTTCTAAATCTGGCGCCCTAATATGGCATTGGCAGTTTCTGCTGGCTGACTTCGACCAAATTTCTCCTGGATGTTATATAAACACGATGCTCGCTCCCAGCACACTCTCCATATAAGCTGATACCTGAATAGGACTATATGGCCGTTAGACAAAATTTCCATCTCTTTTTTCCAAGGACAATGGCGCTTCTATCAGTGTTATCAGTCCAATTCTTGCAAACACGCTCACACTTAAATTTTCGCACCGTCGGGACTCCACCATGTCCCTGCAATGTTATGTCTGTGTTGCTTACCTGTGCTGAGTTTTTTTTCCACTGCTTCAAACTGTATCCTGCTAAGGATAGGGTTTGAAATATGATTTTTTTTCTTCCTTTCTTACCTTACCTAAATGTGTGATTTAATTTCTTTTCATAGATTTTCAGATTTCTCAGAAGGATTACCAACGGAAGCCAAATATTATTAGTATTTGAAAATTTGCACTAAAGCTGATTTTACACCAATGACCCAGCTTCCTTAGTTAGAATTCAGAGGATGACAATGACTGTTAGTTAGACTTCAGTACCAGCGAAAACCAAATATTATTAGTACTTGAAAATTTGGACTAAAGCTGTTTCTACACCAGTGACCCAGCTCACAGAAGATGCAGGAGCATCTTCTGTTAGAATAGTTTGCAGCCTGCAGACATTTCTCTAGAACAGTGTTTCCCGACCCTACTCCTCAAGTACTCCTGCCCTACATGTTTTAGATGTGGCTCTGTTCTAGTACACCAGATTTAAATGATTGCGTGACCTCCTCAGCACCCATCAGGGCTGCAGAAACCTGTCAATCACTTTTTCATGAAATATGTATTCCTTTAACATAATCTGAAGAGATTGGGTCGTCACCTCTCAGGATTTTCCGAAAAATTAATTTCTGAAAATGGGACAGAAGCATATGCTGGATGAGCTTTGTGAGATACTGAGTTGTGTATTTCTCCAAAACTCTACAGTAAAATTCTATAATATATATTGTGGTTATAGTATTGGTGACCATTTAAAAAAAACCCGGAAGAGTTTGTGCTGCCCCTTTCTCATGATTTGGGAAAAAATTTCCCTAAAAGGGGACACAAAACATATACGGGTTTGGCTTTTAGTGGGGACTTTAAACCCCAATATTTCCCCCAAAATATCTACAGAAAAATTTAAATTTATATTTTATTTTTTTTTACATAAAAGTAGTAAAAAAGGTCATAATATAAATTTTTTCTGAAGATTACTTTTTTTTTTTCCTCTTAAACTTTCCCAGGATCGGCTCCAGTGTTAGCCAAAAAAGTGCATGCCTGCCGAAATTTGCACCCTTGTCTGTCGCGGGGGGGGGGCGCATGGGCTCTATACACCCACATATCTTTTGGAAAACGGGACGAAATACGACCAAAAACTTCTGAAATTTTCGTAAAAATTAAAACATGTTTTTTCACTAGGGGCAAAAAGGGCGAAATCAAATAATGGTTGGTGAAATTTTTAAGTTTAGGGTTTTACAAAAAATTCTTCCTAAAAACACGTTTTGGTTCAATCAAACGAAGCTTGGAGTATTTGCCCCAATCAAATGGAGCCCCATGGGGGTTTGGCAAAAATCGGATGGATCTCTTTACTTTAAAGGCCCAGCCCCCTATGTAGACGCAAGTAGATAGCAAAGAACAAAGGGAAATTTTAGTGAGAAGTCGCAAGGGCTGAGAGCAAATGAGGAAGCCGTAAATTTTAAAAAAAAAAAAAAAACTTGGGGAAAAAAAAACTCCCTTTGTTTCTTTTTTTAAAATTTTTGGGGTTTTACAAAGAAAATGGGTTTTTAAAAAGGGGGAGGCACTCTGAAAAGAGTTTCCCCAATGAAACCCGGGGTACGAGAGTAAAAGAGGGAAATTTCATTAGAACCCCCCAAATTTAAAACCCCCCAAAGACCGGATAAAAGGAGTTTAAAAAAAGAAAAGCGTGGGCAAAGAAAAGTTGCAAAACTTTACAAATGTAAGAGTACAACAGCCAGAAAGACGCCCCATGTATCACATTTAAATGGAAAAAAAAGGGAAAGTGTACAAAAAAACATAACTAAAAGGCCGTGCACTTTTATTTGGTTTTAAGGAAATTGCCCATAAATACCGTGGGGCTGGGAGGTTTCGTCAGTCTGATAAACACTTTGGACCAAAAGATACCACATCCTGTGGGGGAAATTATTTTTCCCATGTCGCCATTCCGCCCAAAAGTACGAAATAGCCGGTAAGATGGTTAAAAACCGGGGAAATGAACCGAGCTGAAAAACCCCCGCAAGTATACAGATCTTTGGTTTAAGTGAAAAACCCCTACAGAGTTTTACTGAGGGAAATTTTCCCCACCCAAGACTTTAACTAAAAAAAAGGGGTCTAGAAACCTTTTGTATTTTCCCAGAGTCGCACCCCCAAATGAAAAAAATCCCCGGGTTTACCCGAGGGTTTTCCCGCTGGGGTCTTCAAGAAGACCAAAAAGTATGTATCCCCCTCGGGCGAGGTGCCAAAAATTGGAAAGCTACAGAACGAAAAAACTGGGTCAGGCTTTAGGTTTCAGGGCACAGACTGCACCTTGCAACAGTAAGTTTATTAAAAGGCGTGGCAAAAAAAACAATTTGTTTACATTTAAAAGATGTTTTTTCATAAACAAATCATTTTTAATAGCTCTAAAACATTTAATGAACATTTTTTTTTTATTGATAAAGGATAGTGCTGAATTTGTCAGATTTGTTTTCTTTTTGTTATTTTTATTGAAACCATGTCAGAGAAAAGGAGTGGAGAGAATACAGTGTACATTTCACAGATACATTTTATGAAAAAAAAAGATTTCTGTAAAGGGAATATTAAAAAAACAACAGATAAAAAAAAAACAGAGATAAAGTTGTGGAAGGATGGGGCCTTATAATTAAATTTAAAATTTTACACATTTGTTTTAATTCGAATATATTTTAAAAGCTGTTAAAATGATCGGTAAAATATTTGGGATTATTTTTTTTACCCTTTTTATCGATAAAATAAATTTAAAGCAAGATTAATTTTAAAAAATGGCCCTTTTTGCGTTGGTAAACACTTCTGTTTGCTAAATAAGCTAACAAAGAACAAAAAAGAAAGAATGCTGTTTGAAGGGGCAAATTTTGTTTTTAAATTATTGCCAGATGGGCTTTGGCAAAACAAAAAAAAATATTTGGGTGGAGGGAGGAGGTCTCAGACAGACAATTTTTCAGAGTTTTGGGGCAAAAGGTGGGCCGTTTCCCAAACAAAACGAAAACAAAAAAAAGGAGGGTACGCTTTTTTGGGTTGCCCCAAAAAAAATTTTTGCCCCGTAAAAAATTTTTGAGGATGGTTTGGAATTTAGGGAGTAATTTGGGAGGCGTTGGGGGACTTCCAGTTTTCATTTACCCGTGAGGCAAAAACCCTAATGTCCAGAATAGAGACGTTGTTACAAAAAAACCCGAGAAAAAAGAAGGAAAAGCTTATTGGAGAATGCACCATATGTCGCTTCACATGTGATCTTTGGGCTTCTGCTAGTAAGGGGAAACCCTTTTGGGGCGTACAGTTCACTTCATTGATGACAAGGGTTCTGCTTCCTTTGCATTAAAACTGAGAAAGTTATGAGCGCCATTTTTGAGAGGCGTGTGCCAGCAATCACTGTCACTGGGGGACAGTGGATTTGCGCTTTTTTAGCCCAAATTTCGAAAAATTGTTGAAAACTTTAAGACATCCCATCTAATGCTGAAATTTTAAAACAAAGCAAGTTCACATAATCAAAAAGAAAAAATCCCTAATTCAAGCGTGCCTAAATAGATTGGAACTCACTTTTAAAACCCTGTCAAAAGGATCCAACAAAAAAAAAATCGCCCCTAAAAACAGCAGAACAGCAAACAGAACAACAAATATTAAACACTTACAGAATTGAGCTTGTAAAAACTGAAGAGCTGGAGGAGTATTGGAACCAGAGGTGTGTTTTTATTTCGTTTTTAATGTATTTTTATAAGCTTTAGAGCTTATTCAGTGGGGGAAAAAAAGCAGTTTTTAATATTTAACAATTAGTATTTTTTGTATATTTAGGAGACAGAAGTAACACTTTTTCAGTGATGCTTAAAAAAAAATTAAGAAATGTTTTTTAATTTTTTGGGTTTTCACAGGATCACTAAACCCTGGGTAGAAAACATACATCTCATGTTCTCTTTTTTGGGCCCTTTTCTTTTTCCCCTTTTCAGAGTCAGGACTCAATCCTAGACAGCAGTTTTTTTCCCCCAAATATCTTTCAACACCTGCCACCACGGTACCCGTGAGAGGGGCGTTCTCCCCCTCAGGCCTATCATTCCCCAAAAAGAGACTGCTCTCCTAGTAAGTTGAGGACTGGTGTGCCTTATAGTTGGGTCAATGTAAGGAGTGATTTTGTTTTCAAAAATAAAGCTGAAATGTTCTGTTACTTTTAAAGGCAGTTCAAACTTTTTTTACAAAAATATTTTTTTTCAATCACAAAAGGAATGTTTTGGGAATGTCTTTAGTAAAAAGGCGTTCATTTTTTTGCAAAAAGCGTTTTTTTATTTCACAGATTGTTCAAAAAAAGAAAAACTATAAAAAGTCCCTTTTTTGAATTATGATTTAATTAATGATTATCTTTTTAAAGCTGTCTTGAAAAAGTGATTGTTTCGATTAATTATTATATAATATATATCATGATAATTAAAGCAAATGTTTTTTTCCTATATATTCTTCTGTTTAGGAAGAACTTTACTTTTCCAGGGGGCCCCGACCAAAAATCCTCCCATAAAACACGGCAGTTTCTTCAAAACAGCCCCCCCCCCTCCTCCCAAATTTGTGCAACTTTCACAAACTTTTAAGCTGAGCTTAACAGTTACTTCTGCCCCCTGCCCGAGACGGAGGAGACCCCTTGAAAGACGGAAACCCACCAAATTACTTTCCAACAGTGAGCAAGCTGCAAGAAAGTATCTTGCATACCTGCAGGGTAGTTCACCTTTAGAGAACTTTTTTTACATAGGAAATTAATAACATCTCAGCGACATGTTTAAAAATTGCAAAGTAAAAAGTAAACTGTCTTTCTTACCAAGAACCGACCTAATAAAACTATTTTCTCAGGATGAGACAGAGAAACACAATAAATAACATATATTTAGTTTTACCACACATCAAGACTTTAAAAATTTCTTTTAGTTACCCACATTGTTGCCATACCGTTTTGGCCAGACCTTTCCTTCTCCTATTTGACCTAGCAAATCCGTCTCCAGTAATACAACAGCCTTTTTTAACCACTTTTGGGGATAGAGAAAAAAGTGGGAAAAACTGCAATGGGGGGATTTGCAGTTGAATTTTTAAGTTTTTAACTTTTTTTTAAAATTCTTCAACAATTTTTAAATTTTTTTTTATTATTTTTTAAAAAACTAAAATTTAATGGTGCTTTTCGTATTTTTGAAATCAGAATATGTTTAAAGGGAAATATTTTAGGGGTTTTTTGGTTGGGTCCTTTAAATGATAGTTGGAAAACTGTTATATTTCTATGAAACCAGAGCAGAACTTAATATTCACATTTTCATTACATTTTTAGCAACTATAACTTTTTAAAATTTCAAACTGTACATCAAAATTAAAAAATTCAATCCAAAACTTTTCTTGCTAAATTCACTGTATCCTAAGCATTCATTAATGCTCAAAAATTCACTTAAAAACCCTGAAATCTGACATTTTTTATTAAATTTTTTTCTAAACCTAACTTTATCAAAAACTGACTTGTCCAAAATTACTCAGCATCATTATAGATGTGAATTCCATGCTTCATACTTAAAACAACTTGAACTCTGAAATTGCAAAAATAAAATCTACATGAATCAAAAAAAAAAAAAATGTATGTTGGCAATTCATTTCTTTTTGATCATTCACACATTACAAAGAAACAGATCTGTTCTTAAGCTTTTAAAAGGGTTCATCAGTATCAAAAAATTCAATCATCATGCTGCCCCCTTTAAAAGACTATTGCAAATCTGTCAGGCATAGATTTTAAAGTTTTGAAAACTTAGCTCAAATTGAGTGGTTTAAAAACTTTCTCACAGAAAAAATAAATTAACTTGATCCAGCAAAAAAATTTGCCTACTTTTATCTTTAAATCTGCAAGAACTTCAGAAAAACTTCTGAAATTAAATTTAGACCTGAAAAATTAAATGCTTACATACCCAAAATTTTTCAGTCTGATTTTTCTAGATTTTACAATTAAACACTTCTGAACTTTTCCAGTTTCACATCACTAAAAGTTGATAAACTTACAAAGTCATAGCTCTTCCATCCATCCTTAGCTCTAGCAGTCATGATTTTTATGGGATTCTTCAAAATTCCATTAAATTCTATTAAAAGAAAATCTTTGACATACTAAGAAAAGATGATTACTTCATCCTCACAAGTGAGACAAAATTGGAAAACTGTCAGAACCTGATCTGAAAAACTGTCCTCATCTTTGAAATTGATGTTTTGACTGTTTTGATCCTGTGGAGCTTCCTGAGTTATCAGAAATATTAGCAAAATCTAAACCTTCAACTTGTAAATGTTAGACCCAATCCCAACCAAAGCTCCTTTATTTAAGGAACCTTTTCCCTCTGATTACCAGCCCCATTTTAGATATGATTAATCTATCTTTAGTAAATGGCATATGTACCACAAGCTTTTAAGGTAGCTTGCTTAATTAAACCTTTGCTTAAGAAACCTTCGCTTGATGAGAAGATGACTTAAAATAAATTACAGATTAAATATCCAATCTTCCATTAATCTTATCTAAAATTCTTGAGAAAATAGTTGCTAATCAAATGTGTGAGCACACACAATGACCTGTTTGAAGAGTTTCAGTCAGGTTTCAGTTCCTAGAGTCTCATCATAGCACTGAAACTTCTCTAAAAAAGTCACTAATGATATTCTTATTGCCTCAGATAATGGACTTGTGTCTGTCTACTTTTAACTGTTCTTTTCTTAAATTTCTCAGTGCTATTTGCTTTCTTTTTGTCTAAGTCGAGTTCAGTTATTTCAAATATTCTCTTAGAAACCGGCTGGAATATGCTGTAGGGGGATTTGCCTCAGGCTGGGAGTCTATATGCTTTTTTGTTTCAGTGGGATCTCCTAGTCTGCTGTTTAAATCTTATTTTCTGTTAAATCCAGTTATGTCAATGTTGAAATGAGAAATATCTTTAAACTCCAGGGTTTTGTAGTACCACAGGGTTCAGTACTTGGGCCAATTCTCCTTTACTATTTGGTTTTTTAAAACTGTCTACTTTTAAGGCTAGCTTAAAACTCCTTTTTGATAAAGCTTATAGTTAGAGTGGCTTAGGTTATCCTGAGCTATCTCTGTAGTTATGCTGCTATAGGCTTAGGCTGCTGGAGGACATAATGACCACTTTCACCCTCTTCGCTACATTTTCTCACACTACTCTCAATTTTATTTTTATTTGCTGTTATTTCAGCTTTTAACTTTGTTCTCTCTCTTTTCTCTTCCTAGAAGCTACACCTGGCCTGACTCTGTGTCTACCTGTGACACCTTTCTGGAGAGGGGCATCGTCCAAGCTTCTGCTGGCAACAACTTAATGCTCACCCTCTACCGATGATCCACATGGCCCTGTCTTTCAGTGTTTAACCCTTTCTCTCTCCTAGACATAGCTACTGACTGAGCTTTTACTGTAACTAACTCTATGTGCTCTCTTTCAGACTCTAACCTTGAAAACTGGCTCAGAGTTTATCTGTTCTTTCTTTCTAGGTGAAACGACTAAAGGAGCTACATCCATTAACATTTACTTTTCCTTCCCATAGAAAGTACTCCTGGATCAGTGCTTCTTTGTTCTCTTTGTGTCTCTGCTCTGTTCTCTCTAACCCCCAGTCGGTTGAAAAACTTATATATTTTTAAAGAAATAAAACAAGAAGAAGGTGACTCAGTCATGACCTGCAGACTTATCTAGTGTGTACTCAACTGGATCCTGCTAAATATCCTGGAAATTATTATCGCTAATGCTTCCATCTGTATGTTAAAAAATAATAACTCTTTTTTCAAACCCAATTTGTTGTTGAACTTTTTTGTAGCAAAGCTTTTGTGACAGTTTAGGTAATAAAGCTTCCTTGATCTGTTCACCAGATTATCTTGTCTCAGGTGCAGTTAGCTGTAAAAGAAAAAGGAAAAAAAAAAGTGGAAAAAAAATGGCTTTCACCAGTTTAGGTTACTATGGCTTCAAATTAAGCACCCCTGATCTGTTGGGTAATGGACCTTAAATTTCACCTAAATATTAGGATATTAGCTTTCTTTTACTTCAGGGGATAAGGAAAATTTTGTTTTGCAGAAATGGCATCATGGTGATTGCAGTTTTGCTGACTCAAACCATTATAATGACATAAAATCCTCTCATTTAGCAGCAAGCGGGTTGAGAGGGAAGAGGAGGTTTGGTTTCTGCACGCACTAGAAATAAAGTAAAAAGTAACATATGTAACTAAATATCCATCCATCCATCCATCAAGACTTAATTATTTATAATTAAGTGAAAAAAAAATTAGTTTTTATGATGGAGCTATGCAAAAAGTATTAACATATACCTAAAGTTCAACATATTTTAAGTTTTTATTTATTTATTCAAAAAAAATCTGATATTAAGTGGTATTTTTCTGTATTTAGAACATCAGAAAATGTTTATGGGGACGATGTTTTGAAGTCATTAAAACTATATCATGCAGTCTGTTGTTTCAATGCTAATACAGCCGCTATGTCTAGTTGCATTTTTTTTGTAAGCATAACCTTTATTAAATGATTCATAGCTGTTTCATCACACTTATACTATCATAATATAAAGCTTAAGTTCTAATGTTTTCCCTTTTGTTAGGAAAGTAGGATAAAGAAGCTCATCAACACATTACAAAGGAAAATGGCCCAAGGTTCATTATGAATGACCTGAGGCTAATCCTTCAAAAAAAAAAGTAACTTCAATTTACTTACAAACTTAAACTGTCATTCTTTCTAATTCTGCATGTATATCTATGTTATGCTGACCTTGATTGGTGGCACGAGGCTGAGTGTTCTCGTGTTTGGCTCTATAATGCCTCAGCATTGATGACGTATTATTATTATTATTATACGTCAGCAGCTGCGGGCAAAGCAAACACTGCACCTGTAAAACCAAGATAACAACCCGTTACCGCACCTCTTGCATAACATGATACCATGACTATAACACTACTGCATAGTATAGGCTATAGGCTTTCTAATAAACACTTTGAATGTACATTACCTTATTAGGTGGCACCAAATCGAAATATTCCCACACTTGGGAACGCTTCCTAGATGGTTGCTCCATGACAGAATAATCCACCAAAACTCAGAATATCCAAAAACGAGAGCTGTTCGTAACGTATAATACGTGTAGAAGATGTGAACTGGGGCTTGAGCCTTCTTAAATACACTGAATCGCGCCAGATCAACTCAAAGCAGTCAGGTGACTCTGTCTGAATGAAGCAGTGAAGTGGTTCATACGTCATCGGTGACGTCACATGACGTGCATCCGGAAAGTATTCACAGCACTTCGCATTTTGTTATGTTACAGCCTCATTCCAAATTGTAATAATCTCTTTCCTCACATTTCTACAAACTAATATGATGTATGTGTAGAATGTTGGAGATAGAGATTAATACAATTTGGAAAGAGGCTGTAACTTAACAAAATGTAAAGCGCTGTGAATACTTTCCTGATGTACTGTAAGTATTTGTTCATATATCTCAAGTCATATCATCATCACACTATTAGCCACTGTTATCACACATCGCAGGTTTCCCTAATATCCTGCAGCCCTATTAAGTTTCTAAGCAAACTTTGTATCGGTGATGAAGGACAAAAAACCCAATCAAAATGGCGGACGTGGGTCGTTCCCACCGAGTAACGAAGCGTTTTACGTTTTAAGTCTATGGGAACATTTGGGCTTTAAGAAGCTAATCCATTAGTCACCTAAAATGTTCCTAAACTGTAACTGACATGAAAACATACAAACCTAATCTGTGCAGCAGAACTTTAGGGTTGAAACCAGCCTCCAGGATGTTGAGACGCAGCTGATCTTCTTTGTCCTCTTTAGCTGTTTGGGAAATCTCTCCCACTGCTGCTCTCTGCCACCGTTTGAGCTGCTGTCTCCACATCTTTGTTGTTCGCTTCTCTTCAAAAGATCCTTTAACAGTTACTGAGTAGTTAGAACTCGGCTAAGATCCAAACTCCGGCAACACCGATGCGTCGAGCTCGTAGAGCAAAACCACGTCTTCTTCTTCTAGTATTTATTCTTATTCTTCTTCTTCTTCTTCTTCTTCTGGATTTTAATGGCAGTTGGCAAAAACTTAAGGTGTGCAATACCGCCACCACTGGTATGGAGTGTGGTTCATCATGGATTAATATCTTCTTATATACTCAAATTCTATTAAATAATTTTGTTCTTTTTAGAAATCTTATAATAATTTGTGTATGTTTGCTCCCTATTGTCCTTTGTAATGAATCTATTATGCTAAACTTTTCTTTAATCCTTTCAAATTCTTTCTTCATACCTCTTCTTTCCAGCTCATATTTCTGACACTCTATGAAAACATGTTCAATTGTTTCATCCATCCCACAGTGGTCACATTGTCCTGTATTATGTTTATGTGTTTTAAAAAGTGTATAATTAAGTCCTGTATGTCCTAATCTTAGTCTTGTTATTACCCTTTCCTCCTTTCTGTTCCTCCTTCCAGTTCTTTTTTCACCGACTACCTTTATGATCCTATAAAACCATCTTCCTTTTCTTTCTCCATCCCACCTTTTCTGCCATTCTTCCTTCAATTTTTGTTTGATGATGCTCTTTGGTTCTGATTTACTTAAATGTACTGTAAAATTGATATGATTTTGTGTTTGACTAAATCTTCATCCAGAGGGATACCAAAAATCACCCCCCCGGATTGATTTATTTTCTCCTAAGATCTTTCTCTCTACAACCATTTTTTTCATTCAGTTCATTCATTCATTCATTCAGGTCTTTCACAAAAACGTATTAAGACTTTGTAACTTCTGTTACATTGTCTTACAGATTGACCCAAAATGCAGGTTGTAATACCAGGGGAAAGTTATGGAGGTAAATTTGTCTCAATATTATTCAATCAAACAAAAAACTAATCTCAATCAAAAAATATTAAGTTGTGATCAAAACTTTCAGAGTTGTAACATTTTTTTTTTATGGAATATTTTATTTTGGGGAGACTCTCGTTCTTTTGGTTTTGACCCTCTCTGTTTTTGGTTGAACTCAAAGTGCTGAAAACATGAACATCCTGGGCGGGGCCTAAAGACAAACGATATAAGACGTTTCCCTACTGGTTAGCGATGACTAAAGCGGCCGCTCGAACTGCAGGGCTTGTTGTACAGAAGAAAACTGCGGTGACAGTCAGAAATACGCGGTCACGCCAGCCGACACCAGCTCTCTCTTAAAGATTAGCGTAGCGCATACAAGGTGCATTACGGTAATGGAGCAGAAAGGAGATCCTGGCAACGGTTGAGAAAATAAGAGGAGAACAGAAAAGGAACCTACAGAACATTTATATTAATTACATTTTTACAACTTTCACATTCATGTTTTATGTAAAAGAATAAATATTCAATATTTTACTGTACAGTTTTGGAGAAATACCTTGTCAAAGTACCTCAAAATGCTTAGCCAGCATATGCTTTTGCCTAACTTTGAGGAATTTATTTCTCCAAAACCATGAGAGGCGACAACACAATCTCTTCAGATTATATTAGAGGGTTATCTATATTATAACCAGAATTAATATTTCATAATTTTACTGTAAAGGTTTGGAGAAATACACAACTACCCCAAGTGTAGTATAAAACAGAGTCCATGTCGGGCAGACGGCATCCCATAATCCTGTGTGCTGTCCTCACCACCCGTGATACTTCTTTCCTCTCCTGTGCAGTTCCCACACCACACTGTCCTGCAGAGACAGAGTGCTTTCCACCATGGCCCTGTAGACATTTGTAAGCAGCTCAGGAGAGAGAACAGTCTGTTTCCATGTCCTGATGAAGAAGAGCTGTTGTACCTTCTTCAACAGGCGAGGGGCGTTTCCGGTCCAGGAGAGGTCAGAGGAGATCTGGATGCTCTTGCACTTTAAGCTGTTCAGACCATTTTCCACAGGACCTCATCGACCTCACCAAAAAGAAGCGTTTGTCGTACTTTGTTGGGGTAGTTGTGTATTTCTCCAGAAATACTAATTCTGGTTATAAGATCCCTGTATACTGTATGAAACTCTTCAAACAGGTCATTGCTGTGTAAATGCTCACACATTTGAGTCAGGCCATTTGATTAATGGCCTGACTCTGTGTCTACCTGTGACACCTTTCTGGAGAGGGGAATCCTCCAAGCTTCTGCTGGCAACAACTTAATGCTCACCCTCTACCGATGATCCACATGGCCCTGTCTTTCAGTGTTTAACCCTTTCTCTCTCCTAGACATAGCTACTGACTGAGCTTTTACTGTAACTAACTCTATGTGCTCTCTTTCAGACTCTAACCTTGAAAACTGGCTCAGAGTTTATCTGTTCTTTCTTTCTAGGTGAAACGACTAAAGGAGCTACATCCATTAACATTTACTTTTCCTTCCCATAGAAAGTACTCCTGGATCAGTGCTTCTTTGTTCTCTTTGTGTCTCTGCTCTGTTCTCTCTAACCCCCAGTCGGTCGTGGCAGATGGCCGCTCACACTGAGCCTGGTTCTGCTGGAGGTTTCTTCCTGTTAAAAGGGAGTTTTTCCTCTCCACTGTCGCTACATGCATGCTCAGTATAAGGGATTGCTGCAAAGTCAACGCCAGTGACTGTCCACTGTCTCTACATGCTCATCCAGGAGGAGGGAATGCTGCAAGTCACTGACTGGATGCAATCTGCTGGGTTTCCTTAGATAGAAAAACTTTTTATCCAATTTGAATAAATAACAGAATCTGACTGCACTGTTCAATGATTAAGATTAATTGTAATGTATGTACCTGACTTTTGTGAAGTGCCTTGAGACGACATGTGTTGTGAATTGGCGCTATATAAATAAACTGAATTGAATTATAATATAGATGACCCTCTAATATAATCTAATCCTCATTTCTCTTTTTCAACAAAGTAAAATCTACCATGGCATCTGGAATTATTCAAGGCTGTATCACTGATAATGGAACTGTTTGACTTATACTAACCTGATCTATTTTGAATTCTGTTATTTTCTTATTCACAATCCAACCCAAACTTCTAATATCTTTTATCTCGTTTTCCCAGGAAGGTTTTATTGCTTTTTGGGTTGGATGATCCTCTCTATGACCTCTTAAATTAGCTCAGTTATTTAATGTTAATTGCTCTCTTCTAATTTTAAGCGGCATTTCTCCTATTTCAACCAATAACGATGCTGCTGAGTAGTTTTAAAACCCCGTGTCGATGCGCGTATCACTAGAAGAAAGTCACCTGACCGATACAGGAACTGTCAAGAACTGACTCTGACGCACCAAACTGTGTTTATAAGGAAGCGTATTTGTCAACGGGATGCATCTGGAGGAGCATAGGAAGCTCAGGCTGCCAGCAATTCAGTGCCTGGAGGTTGCGTTGTTGGAGTGCTCTGGTCAAAACTAACAATTCGGGTTTTGGGTCGATTGACGCATTGTTATCTACCCAACTGGCTTCTTGTTTAAATATTGAAGAAACATTATTTTGATATTGGAAAAGGTGGTGTACGGCATAAACTGGTATGTGAATGGTTCGGATGGAAGTACAGCCAGGAGACGGAGAAGATGTGGATTTTGAGGGACGGACACCGGTAGGTAGGGGGAGAGGAAGAGGTAGATGAAGAAAAAGTAAAATGGATGAAGGAGGGATTTTTGAAATTCAGGGTAGCAAAAAAAACAGGAAAAGACAACTCAAAACCAGAAGATTATAGACCCATTGCATTAACATCAAATATATGCAAAATAATGGAAAAAATGATTAATAATAGCTTAACATATTGTTTGATTATCGATGGGTATATTACTAAGGGGCAAAGTGGTTTTAGAAAAGGGTGAAATACTAATGACCCAACGATATGTTTGGAACATGAAATCAGAAGAACGCTAGAAAATAAAGAAAGTGTAGTAGCTGTATTCTTTGATATAGAGAGAGCCTATGACATGATGTGGGTTGAAAGATTATGATTAAATAAAATAAAATGAGAATTAGTGAAAAAAATGTTTAACTGGATTCCAACTTTTTAACAAATAGAACTCAACAAGTTAGAACTGGTCAAGAAATATCAATAAAATATGTCGTAGATAATGGAACACCTCAAGGTAGTATTATAAGTCCATTAATGTTTACCATAATAATAAACGATGTGTTTGTAGACATAGGAAAATAAATAGATTGTTCACTTTTTGCTGATGATGGAGCCATATGGAAAAGGGGGAGAAATATAAAGATAACTGGAAAGAAAATACAAACTGAGATAAGTAGGAGAGAGGAATGGGCATCTCAATGGGGATTCAAATTCTCAATTGAGAAAACAAAAGTTATGGTATTTTCACAGATAAAAATAAGAGAGGAAACAAAGTTAAAATTATATAATCAATAATTAGAACAAGTAAAAAAGTATGAAGTTTCTAGGAATATGGTTTGATGAGAAAATCCTATGGAATATACATATTCAGAATGTGATAGATAAATGTAAGAAAGTATTAAATATTATGAGATGTTTGGCTGGCAGTGACTGGGGAGCAGACAGGGAAGTGTTAAAACAAATTTACACTGGATTGATCAGATTTAATATAGATTATGGAAGTATATATGGTTCAGCAGCAAAGACACATCTGGAAAAAATAGACATAATACAACATCAAGCATTAAGACTTTGTACAGGTGCCGTCAAAACAACCCCAACAACAGCATTCGAAGTAGAAATGGGACAAATGCCGTTAGATCTAAGGAGAACACAATTAACAATAAATTACTGGTTAAACTTACAAGGTAATAACCCGGATCACCCAATACGAGACATCTTGAAACTGTTGGGACCACTCTTCATAATGCGCCGTCCGCGCTTATGCAATTTAACCCTTTTATTGACGGTATTTTTAAAGGTGTTTGTTTGTTTCTGGTGCGAAGCTATTAGCTTCTTTTGTTAGCTTCAACTGCTAACAGGTAAGGACACGTGCTTGCTGCTAAAGAATATTTACCCAGAAAGGTTTAGTTTTCAATCCAGTAAATAATATGTCCCTAACATCATTTTACTAAATTTGATAACTAAGTAAACACCATTAAGCCCCATTTCTCCGGAAAGATTTGGCTCTTTTCCAAAATATTTCCTTAAATATTTTACCATTTCCTTTAATAATATTTCTTTAAATATTATTTTAATGAATAAAGGCAGCTAATTAGACACTGTTGAGAATTAGTCATCCAGAAGGTTGGTTTTATTCAGCAGATTATTCTATAAAACATTAATTTATTAAAATAATATTTTATCTGATCGTGCATTGTGAATCGTTGTCTAAAAGGTTTGCTGATTATTGCCTAAGTTAGTTCCAAGACTAACTTAACTTCTTTTCAGATTCTTCAAGATAATCCTTGGTTCTCAAACATAAATAACATTGCATGCACCGACTACGCCAAAACAAATTCCTTGTATGTCCAAAAACGTATTTGGCAATTAAGCTTTTCTGATTTTGATTCTGATGGTAATGTTGGAGGAGTAGCATTGTAACATTTAGAGCATAGTGTTGTCACAAGTCACAGGTTGAATGATCAACTTCTGTGCCCATTTTACAATCATACAAATGTTTGCAATATATGTATAGTCAAAGATACATATATAGCTGGACAGACATTTGTTACATGTGTTGCTTTTAGCAATATTCTTATAACTTTGTTGTTGTTTTGTAGTGTCTGCCAGAATGATGGAATCACACTCTATTATGAATTCAGCAGATGTGGAGATGCAGAAAGCTGTTGTTGCTGATCTCATCCGTTTGTCTCCAGATGAGCGGGATGCTTTAAATCAGTTTGACCTTGCTGCATACGATGAGAGGATTCAGGAGTTGGTAAACTTCATTAAGTGTCCGACTAGAGATGCTCTGATTTCAGATGTTCTTTGTCAGCTTACCTTGTTGTATCAGCAGAAATCACAGCTGAAAGCCAAAAGATATCTTCAGTTACAGACTGACCACCAGATGGTCCTTCAAAGAGAGAATGCTGTGAAGCTTGAGCTCTCAAAAACCGAGGAGAGGATGGAGAAAGCTGAAGCAAAGTTATTGGACCTGAAGGCAGATGAGCTCAAGAAAGCTTCATCCCAAAGGGGGGAACAGACCCCCAGCTTTCAGGTACCCAATTTGCATTCTCACTCACAGCAGCCACAGCAGGGGGTAGACTCAGACAGCAGGCATCCAGAGTCTCCTCTTTTTAAATTTAGTCAAAGTCTTCAACTTACTTCCACAGACATTAACAAAAGTGTTGGAAGTCAGACTGTCTCCAGTGGTTTCCTGACAAATCCCATTGCAGTGAACAACCACCAAGATGACCAAGTGCCAGACTCAGCATGGGCAGGTTGTCCAATTGGGTGGAAGGAACACCCTTCCAACCTGATCTGCACCCCTCTCCCTTCTGACTCTGTGTCAACCCCTAGGGGCCAGAAGAGACGAACAAGGTTCTCAGGTGACTCAATCCAACCTGACCCACCACCACTTGCACGAGTCCATTCATTAGAAATCTCTCATTTAAATCATGAGAAAACTTGTTTCCTTCCCCAGAGGTTAAATCAGGATCTTCCACCATTTCATGAACTTACCAACGTGACTTCTCAGATGGACGTGGTCCACCTTGGGAGCATGGTATCCATTTCAAACAGCTTGAATCCCTTGCTAAGGACATAGAAGTTTTTGATCCAGGTATCACGCACTCTGTGTGCATTGCTCATGCACTGAATTTGTTGGTAAGAAAATCATTTGACCAGGTCCCTGCTCTCTGTGACATTTGTACAAACGCCGAACATAGTTGTCCTTTGGTAGGGGAGAGGATGTGTAGTTTTTCTAAAACAAGGAAAAAGGACAAGAACTTGAGTACATAGTGGTTGAAATATGGACTAAAGAATAGAAATTAAGGGTGATATGGTGTGGTGATTTTAATGCCTACAACACAATATGGGACTAGAGGACTGATGGGAATGGGTTGGTTATTGAGGAGTTAATGGAGTCTAAACATTTTATCTGCATTAGTAATGCAGACAGAACAAGATCAAACATCAGAATCGGTACAGAGACAGCCACTGATGTTACATTAGTTTCTGATTCATTGGCAGGGCTCTGTTCTTGGTCTGTTATTAAAGACACAGCTATTGGAAGTGATATTTTTCCAATAATGATTTAAGTTGGCTTGAATTAACAGAAGGATGACACTGGAGGGAGGCCTAATTGATCTGGTAGTAGAGCTGAATGGGAGAAATATAAGACAATAAGTCAACAAAGAATTAGGGAAAAAAACATGAGCGATGATGTTGATTCATTAAACCTCCTGTTTTGCAGTTCTGTTATAGAAGCTGTTCAACATTCAATTCCAAAGAAAGGTGGGAATTAATAGTTAAGACGTACAAAATTAGGCCTGGGTATTGATTCGGATTTCCCAAATTGATTTGATTTGATTTAATTCACAAGGGCCCGATTAAATTCGATTCACGATTTAATTTGATTGATTTTCGATTCAGTTAAGGATATCACGCAGCACAAATTTTACTTGGATATGGAAGACATTTTCAGAAGAAATAATGCTGCAAATAGTAGAAACTAAGGAACTTGGTGCATTAGTAAAAATATGAATGTTTACATTAAGAATTCAACCCAATGCAATTACATTTATCATGTACTTTTTATTCAACGTGACCTGACCAAAACAAAAATGTAATAATTTAAATAAATTCAAACCAAAGGGCAGGCTGTGTAAATTAAATGGCTACAAAAGTACTGTAAACTCAAGACATTCACTTTGATTTCTTTGACTGCCTCTCAATGTTTTTGTGCAAATGTTAATGGTGGCAAAACAAATCTAACTGTATCATAAGAGATACAAAAATACAAATGAATAAATAATTGTAAATAAAAGCAAACGACCAGAATTTAAAAAAGATTCTGGATTGTCCTACAGTGCAATAGGTCAGGTTTATGGTAAATGTCAGAAAAGATAAATTTCTGTGAACAGTAAACAGCAAGATACAGAAAAAGCCCTTAACGAAATGTTAGGTAATATTCTATTTTGTTTTTGAAGCATTTTCATCTTGACCTCTGAACTCCCCCTTGTGTTTAGTTTTGGTCAGACTGACAAAAATCAAAAAGACATTGTACAAAAAATATTTGAAAATAGCTCTCCAATTGCATATGGCAATAGAGTAATAATAAATACAATTTCTGGAACATGTTTATAAAAAACCTGTAAACCTTGGGGCATGAAACTGAAACTGTCCAGGAAACTTAAACCCCCTACACGTGTTTTATCACTTGTTCTAGACTGTATGATTTTTCTGCAAGAAAAGTAGCTGATCTACATGTTGCAGAGTGAGGCAGCTCCTTTTTGCTCCAACAATATCGCCAGCAGTTGAGAACGATCTTTCGGATGGGACACTGGTTCCAGGTACACATAGGTACCGCTTTGCTTGACGAGCCAAAAGGGGATTTTCAGAAAGTGAAACGTGTTACTTCCCCGTATATTTTCACTTCTCCCTGTGCTTTGTCAGCCAGAGTTTTGTGTGATGCCCCGTCTTCTGACTAGTAGGCTGACCCAGGAAGAAACATCAGTGCAGAAGATTTATTCTGCCTCTTTTGTGGGCAAGACTCCTCCTCAACAGGCTCAAGCGAACTGTCTTCTGGTGTACAGGTGCAGTTTCCTCAGATGCATCAACAGCAGATACATCCTGTTGAAAGATGAAAACATCCAGGAATCATCTTAGTTATTGTAAATATTGCTGCCAGACAGTACAAAGAAAAACAGGGTTTATAATTTATATTCAAATATTGCAGTGTACAAGATCAGTCAGGAGGAATCAATTATTTATACTTCTGTACTTGTCATGTAACTTACATTAGATGCCTCTGCCTCCACTTGCTCCCCACCACCAGCTTCACCCATCAGTCTGTTGAATGTGTCGTCTCGGGCAGCTTCAGAATAGAAAGGGAGGATCTAATGCTGACGATAAATACATCTGGTCCTTCAGGGTCACATATCTTAAGGAGATTTAACATATGTAAATTACATTTATGCCATGACATTAGATGTTATTAATATATTATAATAATATAAATGATTAAAAAAATTTAAATGAATATATGTTTATACACGCAAGACAGACACCTAGACATACCTTGAATTTAAGTTGTCGTATGCGGCAGTCTTGACTTCTATAAACACTGTGGAGTCACGTGGTCGCAGGTCATCTGGTCCAGCAGCTGTGTGTGCAGAGGTGCAATGACCAATAGAGTTGGGGACCTTTCCTCAGACATGACCAGTATGTCTGCTTTCAGTGGCTGCAGAGCTTTCACCACATCTTCTGAAACTGTTATGTCAGCCTCTGTCAGGGTGCAGAGATCCTTTTCGTTCCTCCGTACTTCAGGTGACAGCAGAGCTGCTGAGATTGCCGGTTGCTGCTCCGAGAAACGGTCCAGCATTTCAACTGAGCTGTTCCAGCCTGTCACCACGTTAATCACCAGCTTATGTAGAGGCAGGCCCAGTAACTTTTGCTTCTCTTTAAGCTTGTGGCTTGCTGTGGTGCTATGGTGAAAAAAATTATGCAATGCGCCTTACTCTACTGAGCAAGCGTGCCACTGCTGGGACTTTGAGTGCTGCTTGTGAAGCTAAATTAAGAATGTGTGTAAAACAGCCGACATGCAATAGGTCCATCATTTCCACCGCATGGACAACATTAGCACCATTGTCCATTACGATGGCTGGCTCTTTGTCAACTCCCATTCTCCAATTGCTTCAAACAATAGTTCATGTAAATTACTCGCAGTGTGGCTGGTTTCAACTGGTCTAGTCTGTAGGACATGACATACTAGGTTCCACTTGTTGTCGATGTAGTGAGCAGTAATGGTCAGGTATGATTTCGTTGCTCTGGATGTCCAACAGTCACAGGTAAAGGCGACTCTTGCTGCTGATTTAAATGATGTTGCAATGCCATGTTTCACATCTGCGTACATGTTTGGGACTGTCACTTCACTCAACTGTTTGCATGTGGGTAAAACGTAGTGTGGCTCCAGAGTCTTCATAAGGCCCCGGAAACCATCATTTTCTACTACACTGTATGGCCATATGTCATTAAAGATGTATGTAGCGACAGCGTTGTTATTTTGGGCTCGCGGAGAGTTTGCTGGTAACTTGCATACAAATGCCTTCTCAAGCTGCATTTGCCTCGGGGCAGATGCAGTTAGCGTTTGCGGATGGTGTCTCGTTAAATGGTTTCGGAGATTCGTGTGTTTCCACAATATTTTACCTCCATGTAGCAAATCTTGCATACCGTTCGGCTTTTATCCAGTTCATTGCTGCCTTTGTGTTTTTTTAAATCCAAAATATTTCCAGACATCTGCCGTCAAGTTTTTTGGTAGTGCTTTCAATGCTCCCGCCATCTTGTTTTGTTACACTACTCGCCTAGATACGAGATCGCGTCAAGCGAGAAGTCACATTAATTGGTGGTTGGCAAACTGGAGTGTGGACGTCGATGGAAATCATGGGGAAAAGACTATTAAAAGGATCTATTTAAGGGTTTTGTGAATCGATATCGGGTTATTTAAAGGAAAATTGATTCAAATTCAAATTTTTGAACCCAGCCCTACTCTCTACGCCTCGCCAGGCTCGCGCCATCCCTTCTCTACGCCTTGTCCGGTTCTCCTTACTTTTAACTTTCAGTCAACCCTGACCTTCACCACAGTTATCTATTCTCTTTCCCTATTTCCTTCCCTTAAGTTAACCCTTAATCATCCTTCTTGACAGGTACAAACATATTATTTACTTCTTTCTCTGTGCAGCAATCTCTCTGTATGCCTTGTCAGGCAGACAACAATCTCTCTCACACCTTGTCAGGAAAACAGCAATCCCTCTCTACACCTTGTCAGGCTCAGCTTGATAACGCCTTTTCAGGCTCAACTCAACCATGCCTAGTCAGGCACTCATCCAGCCCTCTGTACGCCTTGTCAGGTACACTAACCTACTTTTCTCTCCTTTCAAGCACAGAGCATCCCTTCTCCACGCTCCGTCAGTCAGATCCACACCATTCATATTAACTTTCATTCTGTTTTTATTTTCAGCCTCGGCCCCAGCCTCGGTCCATTCTTCTGGGGAGACAACATCTCTAAATCTAACCCTTAGATGTTTATTCAAGCGCATGTCATTCGCAGCTTTCACATCTTCCACTGGGGTCCGAGCGCCAAAGAAATAAACATTCACTAAGAAACTTTTCTATTTGCATCCTTGTCTTCTCTTTTGTGAGTCTTTCTAGGTTGAAATGTAGTTTAAATGAAAATTCAATAGGGAAGACTCGTCATCACCTCCAGCTTTGTCTAATTACTCCTCCATGCAGCTCTGCTCCACCAGTCAGCTTCAAGTCTGCCTTTCTCCCCGGCCAATCATCCTTCAAGGCTCCGCTTTAAAAGATTTTCATCTGGGCACCAAAGAAATAAACATTCACTAATAAACTTTTCTAATTGCATCCCTGTCTTCTCTTTTGTGAGTCTTTCCAGTGTTAAACCGGATAGGTGTATTTAGAGGTCTGGGCAGGATGAGGCATAGTGAAGGTGATTTAGAACCACCAGTAGTTAATCCAAGGTGTCAACTAGTTCCATGCAATCTAGGGAGCAAGCGCTGCTGAATCATACGTGTTCATGTTTTGTCCGGCTGATCCCAAATCAGCCAGGAGTTAGAAGTTGGACTTTTTCATTCAAAGCAACTGCGGTCTGGGCCTCGCCCGACCACTCTTTTGTTCTAGTTTTATTACTGGAGTTTTTCCACTGAGTTCCCACCTCAGAGGTTTATGACTCTTTGTTCAAGATTTGGGGCGATCAGCTGCTAGAGGCTAAAGGGGCGTGGCCCCACCGTTTTGTCAGCTGATCGCTGCAATCAAGACATCAACACAACAGGAGGACTTCTCTTTCCATTTAACCCAAATTACACATTTTGTCCATAAAACTGCTGGTTTGATCTTCATAGACACTAAATGCGCATATATTTTTCTGTTATTATTATTGTTAGGTAGTCATTTTTATTCCCTTTGTGTAGAATAGTGCTTGTTAGTTATGTGAAGGTTTTTGGACCAGAATAATGGTATATCAGAATTATTTGGCTTTAATAAATCTTCATATATATAATTAAGAGAAGCGTTTGTGTTTATTTCGTGCAAGAGGGATTTATCTGTTAAAACAAGGTCAAAGATCCTATATTTTTATAAAGGTTTTTAATTAAAATTCCTTTCTTGCTAAATGGAAAAACTGGAAGGAAAAAAAAAGACATGGTTCAGAGCGCTTAAATTATTTATTAAATTAAAAAACCTTGACACCTTTTGAATTGTGAGGACAGTTTTTTTAAAGAAACAAATGCTCATTTGACATTTTAGGTACACAGAAAAACCTAGTTTAGGTTTTCCAATCACAAAAATATCCTTGCACACAGGGAGCATGTGAAGACTGGCCATAACAGAAGTTGTTTGTTCTTGTCTGTGTAATCCAGTTAGAAGATGAGCGGCTGCCATGAGGAACAAGCTGAAGGCATAAGAAACAAGCCTTTCTTATCCTGAAATACAGCGTGTTACAATAATAAAGGCGTGAGGTAATAAAGGAGTGAATGATCTTCAAATTCCTGCCTAGACAAAATGGTCTTGATTTTGACAATGTGTCAGAGCATAGCATATAGAGTGGAGTTGTGTGTGAAATCTAAAGCACCATCTAATTTTGGCCCCAGGTGGATTTCAAATAAGGAGTCAAAGAGCCGGGATTCACAAGGTGGGTGTCACCAAGGGACACTTTATCACTGAAACTTGGAAAAAAAAAGTCAGGGCCATCGAGGCTTTAATAAATCCCAATAAAGGATGAACAGAGCGAGCATCATGTTTTTCAAAGGAAAGTAGACCTTGCAATAATCAGCATAAAAATCACATGCCTTTATTTTGGATTCTAAATCTCTTATTTGGCTAGATTGAAAATGTTACGATACCAGACTAAGAATCAGAAGACAAATTTCAGCATTCATTTCATTTCATTAGTTGTGGAACCTTTAAATAATAAGCTTTTTCTACCATTCTACCATTTGAATGTTAATGCTATATTATAGAAATGTCCAGAGTCATGTAAAAACTGAGTGAAAAATAAACCTAGAAATATGAGACTGGAATAGCATGACATTTTAACAAAACAAAACGTCTGAACGCTATTACCATTATTGTGACCTCTATAAGACTAGAGGTGCCTGTAATGGTGCATAACGCATCCAGTGCATTCATGTCAGATATTATTTTTCTGGAGGAATAAATTGCTGTCAGTTCCAAACATCTTCATTTCTGTTCTCTATTCTAGTTATCTGATTCTCTGTGTATTCCAGTCTTTCTGTATATTTACTGGCCGTTTGTCAATAATTTTTCTTTATGCATTAAAATGTCTTTTTCCACTGTTTGATCTTTAACATCAAATGTTTTGATTTCATGTAGCACCATCTCCAAAACCTCAGTGTTCCTACATGTTCATGATCATTTTTAATTTTTATTCGTGTTTACCTTTTTCTTGCTTCAGTTCTTCTATCTGCTTATCAAGCTCGTTTTTCCATGTATTAGCTTCATATGTTGGTTCACTATGTGTGAGCCCTAATTGCTTCTCATTCTCTTCTTCTTGTGGGAGTGCTGGCCAAGTGGGTATATAGTCGGATGTTGCTCAACTGCAGCGGAAGATAACATCCTGGTTCACAATACCGCTTGCGTATGGTCGGGGTCTCCCAGGAGAACCATCAGCCCCAGAATGCTTCTCAGACTCTGTAAGCCGCCTACTGCTGCCTAAGGCATTAGTTAAAAGCAGATAACATATTGAAGTGAAAAATGTTGATTTGTCATTCATATCCATCCAGGACTTATACAGGTCTAGGGTCAGGAATAGAGCTGCAAAAATCTCTGCAGACCCCACACGCCCTGAACATAAACTGTTCAGAGTTTTACCCTCAGGCCGTCGCTACAGAGCACTGTTTACTAAAATCAGCCGCCACAGAGACATTTTTTCTTTCCCCAGGCTGTTTCTCTGATGAACATTTAATGGAGTATCAAAGTCCCAATTCCACCTTGTATATGTGTATATGGTATATATGTATTTAAGGACATTAAGATATATGCAGAATATATCTTATAACGCCAAAGAAAAACAAAACCCAGAGAGCAAAGTGTACCGGAGTCAAATTCCTTGTTTGTTGTATGTACGAACCTGGCAATAAAGCTGATTCTGATATTTTCTTTGGGAGTGTGCTCGGTGTACTGAGTGTTTTTGGACATTGTGCTTGGTGTATTAAAGAGGGTGCTTATGTTACTTCTGTTTTTTTACTCTCTTTCTGCTCTCGGTGGGGTCAGACGCTTTTCCACTCTCTCCTTGATCCTCCCCTATTTTTTGCCCTCCTTCAGCTTTTTGTCTATGTTTTTCTTAGAGCCTCTGTTCGAATATCCTCCTAATTTTCATTATGGATTTGGTCAGCTGGTCTCTCAACGCAATCAATCATATTTTCTCGACGGGAAGACAGGGTCAAGGGGAACAATCTTGTCCAGACGGGACGTTCTTCTCCGGATACGCAATGGATTCCTGGCAGCAGTGGAAGATTGTGTGCCTGACAACAATGTCAGTCGAGGACGTGGAAGATTTGTACATAATTGGATTTTGTAAAACATCGGCAGCTGTTCAAAGCACTCCAAAGCTGCCTGGATGAAGGGGTCTTTAGAGCTCTCAGCACTCTGACTGATATGTTAAGAGAGCAGAATCGCAAGCTGGACGCGATCCAGAATCGCAGGCTGGCTGTGTTTCCCGGACTCAAAGGGGATATGATTTAATCTTGGAGAAAGCTGTAAGCTCAAGATCTACGGAAGTTCCAGAAATTTGGCTATTTGGATTTGAAATTGAGAAATACCAGTAAGACTTTGAAGGCAGGCGGAAAATCACAGCCAGCCTGAACCAAAACATTTATTGTTTGTCTAATTAGGCGCCCCGAGCACAAGATGCTTTCCCCTACATAGAGGACTTAATGATATAATTACCTCTTTAGAAAGATTGGTTTAGAACCAGCTCTTACCAGTAAAACCCAAAGGATTATTAATGTTATCTGTATCATTGTAATGTTGGCCAGAGATTTTTAGATTTCTTAGAAGGATTGTAGTTTTTCTGTGTCTGTATCTGGGTTTATTTTCTTTGTGATTGTATTGTAATTGTATGTACAGCGCTTTGAGTGTCTCGTTACTGAAAAGAGCTATATAAAAAAAACTTACCTTACCTTACCTTGCTTCAGGTGTTTTTATTCAAGAAAAGTAATTTCTGCACATTAGAAGGGCTCAAACGGTTTCTTTTTCTGAGACAATTTCTCCAGCTTTGGAAAATATTCTTTCACAGGGAACAGAGGAGGCTGGCGTGACAAGGAACTGTTTGCTTTGAAGCCTCGGTGTTAGAGGTAACATCACTACCCAAAATAATTCTGCTAACATCATATTTTTCCTTCACCATCTCCCTTAATGCCTTGAAGGAAATGAAATTGATTGAAATTACTGCAATTATTCGTTAGCACTACATTTGATCGTGTTGTGTACACACATAAACATAGGTGGGATCCAGCAAATATACAAGTTCCCTGAACCCCTCGTCTTCCACAACAGTAAAGGGCTGTGAATCCTTTACAATAAGATTGACCACAGCATCATCCAACACCTGCTTTCTGGAACCTGTATGATGCATGAAAATAAATCACAGAAAATTTAAATAAACCTATAAGATATATGTCATACTCAGGCTGGTGTCTGCGTTTGATTTGAAGAGTGTTTCTTCTCTTTTTCATGTATGGCTCTGAAATGCCTAAGCATTGATGAGGTGTTATTATTGTATACCAGCTCTCTGGCACACAACAAACACTTCACCTGAAATACAAAGATGAAAGTTCATTGATGAATTATTGGTAATGATGCAAATAAAATTAGGTAATGTGCTGCAAACACACTTTACACAAACCTTTTTTGAGCACACATTTCAAGTTACCCCAGATGGGAAAAGGTTTCCTTTTTTTGTTGCCTCCATTCTTCTCAGATGATCCTATCTCTGCTGACGTGCGACCAAACCACTACAACAACCCCGAAGCAACAAGTGTCATCGCACTTTTATTTTGAAATTCCACACGCGAAATGAAGCAGTGACGTGTCCACGGAAATGCGAGGCATCGTTTGTCACCGGTCACGTGGTTTACCGCAAGACAACACAAGCATCGACCTTTTTACTCTGTAAACCCCCTCGAAGCTTTTGCTTCAAATGTCCCATCTCTAGAGTTTGGGATCTTAGCCGAGTTCTAACTACTCAGTAACTGTTAAAGGATCTTTTGAAAAGAAGCGAACAACAAAGATGTGGAGAAAAGCAGCTCAAACGGTGCAGAGAGCAGCAGTGGGAGAGATTTCCCAAACAGCTAAAGAGGACAAAGAAGATCAGCTGCGTCTCAAAATCCTGGAGGCTGGTTTTACCCTAAAGTTCTGCTGCACAGATTAGGTTTGTATGTTTTCATCTCAGTTACAGTTTAGGAACATTTTAGGTGACTAATGGATTAGCTTCTTAAAGCCCAAATGTTCCCATAGACTTAAAACGTAAACGCATCGTTACTCGGTGGGAACGACCCACGTCCGCCATTTTGATTGTTTTGTTGTCCTTCATCACCGATACAAGTTTGCTTAGAAACTAATTAATAGGGCTGCAGGATATTAGGGAAACCTGCGATGTGTGATAACAGTGGCTAATAGTGTGATGATGATATGACTTGAGATATATGAACAAATACTTACAGTGCATCAGGAAAGTATTCACAGCGCTTCACATTTTGTCAAGTTACAGCCTCTTTCCAAATTGTATTAATCTCTATCCCCAAAATTCTACACATACATCATATTAGTTTGTAGAATTTTGAGTATTATTATGAATTATTATTATGTATTATGAAGGTAGAGGCTTAGATTATTTTGGTGGTAATAGGAAAGATATTATAAAATGCCAAGATTACAGTGCATGAAAAATATTTGGTCATAATGAGAGTCAATGGGACCAAATTAGTAACAAAGGTAAAGAGTGTTTGCTAAATTCGTAGCTCTTGTTCTACATATATTGCAATCAAAATGATAAACAAATTAAAAAAATAAAAGTTAAAAGCAAATCCTGTTCAAGTTTCATAGAAATAACCTTTGAACGTCTGAGATATTGAGAATAAAAAAAAACAAACAAGCAGTCTCATATTCATATTTAATCGTAAACATAAACCGTTTTTACCTTTGTTTATCTTTGTGCCGGGGGTCTTTCTGTATGGAGTTTGCATGTTCTCCCCATGCATGCGTGGGTTCTCACCGGGTACTCCGGCTTCCTCCCACAGTTAGGTTAATTGGTCACTCTAAATTGCCCTTAGGTGTATGAATGAGTGTGTGCTTGGTTGTTTGTGTGTTGCCCTGCAATGGACTGGCGACCTGTCCAGGGTGTACCCTGCCACTCGCCCATAGACTGCTGGAGATAGGCACCAGCTCCCTGCGACCCACTATGGAATAAGCGGTAGAAAATGACTGATTGAAACAAGCAGATAGCACACGTTTGGTCCCCCAAGGGGCCTAGTGGGTTAAAGTAATTTTTAGAGCTTCTTTCACACAGAAAATTCTTGTTTCTAAGCAAACTTGTGTCGGTCTTGTAGCCCGACTCACCATTATCAACATGGCGGACATGAACATCTCCCATGGCCTGCACAGTCACCAGATTTAGCCACTTTGGGGTGTTTTGGAGGAGCGAGTCAGGAAACGTTTTCCTTTACCAGTATCACGTAGTGACCTGGCCACTATCCTGCAAGAAGAATGGCTTAAAATCCCTCTGACCACTGTGCAGGACTTGTATATGTCATTCCCAAGACGAACTGACGCTGTATTGGCCGCAAAAGGAGGCCATATACTAATAAATTATTGTGGTCTAAAACCAGGTGTTTCAGTTTCATTGTCCAACCCCTGTAGCTTGTATTTAATAAATGGAAGCATTCCCAAACTTATCTTCCAGTCTGGACATTACTTTATGAGCGCGTTAGGACCTGGATTCCCTGCACCCAAAATCAACAAAAAATTTATGGAATTTGATAGTCATCAACAGTGATCATTTCACTCACCTGTTTCTCCAGTATTTCTACCCTTTCTCCTCCGATGCCAGATCATTTCTTTGCCTTGCCACAGCGTTCCAGCAGTTTTCATGATCAACTTAATGTATATGACCCAGTTTCCATTGCTACAGCTATGATTCTTGCTAAACAAGAAAACAGTACATGCTTGTAGTCTATCTAACTCGTTGGGCTCATCAGGATTAATGGATAAGTAAAGCTGAGTATCATCAGCATAATAGGGAAATGTTATCCCATGCTGTGAGACAAGTAAGATTTAAACCAGCCTAGCGCTGTTCCCCTGATCCCTACTGCATATTCCAGCCTTTCTAAGAGAATATTACGATCGACTGTATCAAATGCAGCACTGAGATCTAACAGAACCAGTACAGACACAAGTCCATTATCTGAGGCCAGAAGAATATCATTAGTGACTTTCAGCAGAGCTGTTTCAGTGCTATGATGAGCTCTGAAACCTGACTGAAACTCTTCCAACAGGTCATTGCTGTGTAAATGCTCACACACTTGATAAGCAGCTATTTTCAGGAATTTTAGATGAGAATGGAAGATTGGATATAGGTCTGTAATTTATTAAGTCACCTTGATCAAGCTAAGGTTTTTTAAGTAAAGTTCAGCTACCTTAAACCAGAAGTCTTTCTACGTTGAAATTGTCCTTTCCACTGCAGGATTATGGTTGCAGCAGCACTCACTGGAACAGTCAAAAGTTTAGAAATGCAGCTGTAATCATTGACATTAGTATGTTTTGTAATAGTAAGACCTTTTTGTGAAGGTTTCTTTGCTTTTGCCAGTTTTTCCTATCTGTGCAATAATTTAGTAATAAGAAACCTTCCTATAGGCTACCAATAAATATTAAACCAGCTGATTTTTTATATAATATATATTATATATTATATAT